>VVHJ01021230.1:7860-23172 GCA_015107715.1 Tylochromis polylepis
GAGGAACACTGACAGTAGGGATGGGGGGAAAAAAAGAGCTGCTTGCATACCCAGCCAAAGGATGTGGTGGAATTATTAAGCAGTCTCGGCTGCCCTCTCGTTAGCCTCTGAGATGCCTGGTGACAGAGGTGAAGCGGCAAAAGTTGCGGTAGGTTGAGAGTGGGAGGGTCAGTGCCCCTAAGGGTACCATGCCATGGTCGTGCCAGGCCAGGACCCTGTGCCACTGTCTCCAGTGCCTCCACTGTCAGCATGCCCTATGCCCCAGGCCACTGCAGAGAGGGCACATGGGGGGCTGTCACGCGTCGGCCTCAATTACAATCACAGGATGAAGCATACCGATACAGCCCATTGTCACGGCTCATACTGCAGGTGTAATGGCTGTAATATATCATAACATATCACCAACGTAAGGATGTTTCCAAGAGGTTCAGTGGCCATAGATTTTCTTTCTTAACCAAATCTGTCACTGACAAAAAAAACCAAACTGCATAACCCTAAAAAAAATCTACCAATATTTCAATTCATGTTCAGTTTTTTGCTTAAACAGATACTAATCTTTTTAGCAAGACCTACATTAAAAACATATTTTCCACTTAGCCTTTGACAGCACTGACAGCACTCTAACATAAAATCTTACACAATTTTCAAAAAAAAAAAAAAAAACCACAGGCATCTTGGGATAGTTTTCTTCTTCTTACACATTTAGTGATCTTGAATTTTACTTCCATTCTCAGTGCATTTTTTCTTGGTTTTGTTAAAGTTGTCAAAGAAAGTTATCAAATGAAAACCGCTTGGGTTTGTCTCTATGAATCTATTGTGTTTCGTATAAAACCTTGAGATATAACCTTCAAGGCGTTGGGTATAGTGTGGTATTTTTCCTGTGAGTACCTAAAACTAGTCAGACTGAAAAAAATAAATAAATAGTGGGCTCATGTGGTATAGCTGTAGGTGCACTTTCAAAAAGAAAAGATTAGTTACTCTGATTTTATATATTTAATTTATCAAGTGAAGCGTGTCCTTTGTAGTTTTCATGTGACAAAGCAAGTTTCATTGACAATCAGCGTTTCTCGCCAAAATGCATTATGTGTATCCTTCATGTCTGACAAAAGTGTTCAGTGTATTGCATTTTTATTCCTCAGAATCATTATTTATATATTTAAAAACTGTATTAAAAAAATATACACATCCACACAGCAAAGAACACGTGTTAGGGTAAAAACAAGTTCACATAAAAACAAAACAACCCAACCATTTTTACCTGCCCCCCCCCCTTTCATATTTTAATATTTATATTGTTTACATCCATCTTTGCAAGCTTGAGGATTGAAGTATGTTAGTCAGATGCAGTAAATGTTACTTACATTCTAAAAATATTTGTAGTATTTTATGCTTCACATTTTTAAAAAAAGCAACACAAACCAAAAATGGAGACCATTTGCCATCAAAGTAAAAGTTGTTCCTTACAACTGCAACCAATACATTTTAAAAGGTCCAGCTTTAACTCTCATCTCATAGTTTCAGAGTTTAACTACAGCTGAATGAACAGTTAAACTGCAGTGATTCTTTATAGAAAAATCATCGTCTTCCATGCAGACTATGGGTTTATGGGACTACTGCACTTTGCTAGCGACCAAAGCAATCTCAAGGAGGTTTTGGGTGCAGCATTGTCTTTGTGACCAATTTCGCTTAGGCCCGTTTGATTGAGCCCTAAAACTGTCACTCTAAGGGGTAATTAAGAATTTACCTGTTAGTTATGTGCTGGATTAATTGCTTCCGGTGTCAGTGTAACAAGATAAAGTGTCACAGCGGGGTACACCAGTGTGTTGAGAAAACAGACCCAAAATCAGACACTGAGAGAGGAACTGCAGTTTTTAAACAAAAAGCGAGCTTTTAGTACAGCTGATCACAAGCGAACAGAAAACCAGAACAGAAGAAACTAGGGTGAAACTAAACCAACACCTAAACTGGAAAAAACAAAAACTAACTATGAAAACAGTGATAACTATGAAACAGCTATGATGACTATGAATACTATGACGAGACGTGGAGGGAAAACAGACAACCTGACACTGAACAAAGGAGGACAGAGGACTTAAATACACACAGGAGGTGATCAGGGGAAATAGAAACACATGGGGAAACAGCTGACTGAAATGAACATCATGATGCCACAGGGGAAGAGTAAACCTAAGCACATTGAACATAGAAACACAATACTTTCAAAATAAAACAGGAAAACGCTGAGAGACTTAGACATGACAACTACCACAGAAGACAAGAACAGACTCACAGAAGGGGACATAGATGGAAACCTAAACTAGAATAAACACAACTAAATCCTAACTAATAATGGCAACACCAGAATTTAACATATATTCAATATAATATACTCAAAAAACAAAATGTCAGGAGATTGACCCGGAGGTCAAATCAAAACCCAGGAAGCTCACATCAACACTGTGGATAAAAACATAAAGTTCACCAGGGAAGACACAAAGGATAACAGTTTGCCATTCCTGGACTGTGCCGTGTGCGTTGAAGAGAATGGAAACCTCAACATTGAAGTTTACCGGAAGCCCACACATACGGACCAGTACCTCCTCTTTGACTCCCACCACCCTCTGGAACACAAACTTGGAGTAATCAGGAACTTACAACACCGGGCAGAAAAGGTCCCCTCCAAGCCTGAAGGGAAAAAGAGGGAACACACGCTTGTAAAGGAAGCTCTTAAAACATGTGGTAATCCTAATTGGGCTTTCGTCAAATCAGCAAAGATGCACAGAAAAGAAGATCAGACACCAACTAGGAAGGATCAGAAAGACAAACACAACAATATTGTCATCCCCTATGTAGCCGGTTTATCAGAAAAACTCAGGAGAGTCTTCTCCAAGCACGACATCCCAGTGTACTTCAGACCCAGCCACACACTAAGACAAAAACTGGTTCATCCCAAAGACAAAACTCCTAGACAAACTCAACAACGTCGTGTATGCTGTACAGTGTTGCGAGGAATGCTCAGACTTCTACATCAGAGAGACCAAACAGCCACTTCATAAACGCATGGCACAGCATAGAAGAGCCACCTCGACGGGACAAGACTTGGCTGTCCATCTGCATCTAAAGGACAAAGGTCACTCTTTTGAGGACGCCAATGTTCACATTTTGGACAGAGAAGACAGATGGTTTGAAAGAGGGGTGAAAGAAGCCATCTATGTCCACTGTGAACGACCATCTTTGAACAGAGGTGGTGGTTTACAACACCAACTGTCTGCTATCTGTAATCCAGTTTTGAGATCCCTTCCCAGACGCCTTAATGCCCACTCACATCCTGGACCATTTGACCTCAGTAAATCACATGAAAGGGTGGGGCTAGGTTTCACAATGGGTTCACCCGAAACCTTGGCTGATTGTCACCCACACCCGTTTTCACACCTTGGCTTGTGTAATTAGGTAGAGGATCAATAAGGGGGTCCATGACCCTCTTGGGGGGGGGGGACACATTCCCATAGGGTTTAAAATCTGGGACTCTCCACCATTTGCTTTTAGAACTGAAGAAGCTTCTTGGAGGCGAAATGTCTTCAAGAAATTTAAAGCAGCCCGATGCTTTTCTTTCCAAGCTCCTTAGACCCGGAGGTCAACAGTACAAAAGTCTATAATGAAACAGTCCCAATTTAAGCAACTCTGGGGGTCGACCCGGGGGTCGACGGCACAAAAGTCCATACTCAGAAAACTCGGGAGGATGACCCGGAGATCGGCAGCACAAAAGTCCATAATTATGCAGCTCCAGGGGTTGATGGCACAAAAGTCCATGATTAGTCAGTTTGGGAGGTCGACCACATGGAGGGCAGCGACGGCTGTGGTGGAGCCAGTCCAGAGGTTGGCCGCAAGGATGGCGGCAGTGGAGCAGTTGTAGGCATGATGGAAGCCTCTCTGGTGGCTTGGCAGGCGCCGGGGGCACTGGAGGTGGCTTGGCAGGCACCGGGCGCGCTGGATGTGACGGCAGCGGCATGGGAGCCACGAGTGGTGGAGCTGTGGGTGACGGCGTGGGAGCCGCGAATGATGGAGATGCGGGCGATGGTGTGGGAGCCATGAATGGTGGAGCTCCAGGAGAAGGCGTAGCAGGGCCAGCAGGCGCGGAGACCTCTGGTGGAGACGAAGCAGAACCAGCAGGCATGGAGATGAGACAGAACCAGTAGGCGCGGAAACCTCTGGCTGCTGCTGCGGGGTCGCGGAGTAATCCATCAGCTCCCGGGCTCAGAGCGTCTCTCTGGCCTGGACCAGACTGCGGACCAGCTCTGAAGCCAACAGGACCTGTAACAGATCCGGATTTCCCTGAAGAATAGCCTCCATGGTGCTTAATCCCACCAACTTTGCCTGTATGTCTGAGGCGCCAGAAATGCACCTCCACAGGCTCATGAGGCGAGTGAGATCCCTCTCCCAAGCAGCATCTGCTGGGTCCATATTGCATCAGGTCATTCTGTCACAGCAGGGTACGCTGGTTGAGAAAACGGACCCAAAAGCAGACGCTGAGAGAGGAACTGCAGTTTTTAAACAAAAAGCGAGCCTTTTATTATGGCTGATCACAACTAATAATGGCAACACCAGAGCTTAACATATATTCAATATAATATATCAAAAATACAAAACAAACTCAAAACTGCTGGGTCACAGACCCAGCCCCTGACATTAAGTCAATACAGTCAAAGTAAAATGTACATTAGAAACCCTCTGGATATATAGCCAACATGCTCATGCTGGAAAAGAATGTTCGACTTTTGTAAACACAAAAATATTCCAAGTTACTTTTTCTTTACTTTTTAATGTCAGCAATGTAAATTTTAAAATAACATTACATTTAATTCAATTCAATTTTATTTATATATTGCCAAATTACAACAACTGTTGCCTCATGGCACTTTGTATTGTAAGGCAAAGACCTTACGATAATACACAGAAAACCCCAGCAATCATACGACTCCATCTGAGCATGCACTTGGCGAAAGTGGGAAGGAAAAAACTCCCTTTTAACAGGAAGAAACCACTTTTAACAGGAGGGGCAGGGGTGAGGGGAGGAAGAGAGGAAAAAAGACAATGTAAACTTCTAAATTGCCACTGTGAAGCTGTGTTTGTGAGACTAGTTGGTTGAAATACTTCCAGCTCTTCTGGTCTGATAAATATACTCATGTAATATATATTTCCATATTTACAGAGCAGATGACTAAAATCACAGGTATTATAAGTGTTTGCTGCATCACCAGTGCTGTTTTTGTGCTTGTGCTGAATTGCTCTGTCTCACTAAATGCAATGAAAGTATTTGGGTTCTTGGTTATTTCCTCCTTTTTCTACCACATGCTGATTTGCACACAGGATCACCACACTTGTATAAGAATTCAGCATATTCATATTAGATTCTTACTATAGAGTGCAGTGGCCATGCTAAGCTTCTGCTGTTCCTGTCAATCATGTAGGGTTGCATGCCATCATCGTTCCCCTGAAGAGAAACGACACCTGGCTTAAAGAACCACTGTGTGTAAAAGTAATTTTTGTTCCACCTCCTGGTAACCAACCTGTCTAAACAACATTATGGCAAGATTAGCTTTGTCAGATGGCATACATTATTCATGAGGGGGAAATGAAAGGTATCTAAGGTTGTGTTATTACAGACTTGATGACTTTTCAGTGTCTTTCTTTTTTCTCCTCAGTGAATCTGGCCCTTATAAGATAAGATAAGATAGGATAAGATAAGATAGACTTTATTAATCTCACGAATGAGAAACTCGGTGTTGCAACAGCTCAAGTTACAGGTAGTACAAAGGGGGTAGAAAAATATATATATATATTATACTGTAAAACCCACAGGGAGCCGCCACAATTGTGGAAATTCTCCTCTATCTCTTTGTCTACCCTATTCATCAGCAACCTTTTAAAAGAAGAAAGCAAAATATTTTGCTCAGCAGATACGATTACAATGTGTATTACTCTGTTATAGATTAAAAGCGAAGGACTTTTAAAGAAAGAGTCTGAGACAAAAGAGAGTGACAGGCAGGGGTGGATTTAAAAAAAGAGCCACAGAGTTTGACAATTGAGTTACAATATCATGTCCTTTCTGAATAATTAATTTGATGGCACTAAGGGCCCTCAGAAGGTAGATTAAATTCGTTCTGCCATGTCTTAAAACTTAGATATGCTTCATTAGTGTGGAAAATGGTGGCAGGCATGTTGGGTTTTCACTTTGGCTATTTTAGTTAATGATGTGGAGCAAGAGACACTTGTCACCTTAGCGCTGATGCACATAGTCATCGATTACATTTATTTTGGTTACGTTGCAGTTGTTTGGTTACGAACATGTTTTTCCATCAATGTCTGCTTGTTGTGTTTGTACTGACACCATTTTCCTGATTTCGCAAACAATGATGAATTTAAAATGAAAGCAGTCGATATGTGATTCGACTGTGTACTCTCATTTTCAATTCAAATGAAGTGTTTAACAAAAATTGTATTGGCTCCAAAATTTTACTACAGTTTAATTACAGCATTTCTCGGTTTAATTTTAATGTGTGGTGTCTGTGCTATTTTCAATTAAATCTAGAGTTTAAATGGTTTGAAAACTAAGTTCTGCTTTCATATATTTTGTTTTTTACTTGTCAAAAAACATGTTGAAACGTTGCTAGATAACTGTGTAACAATAAAATTTGATTATATTTTGGAAACGGCAACACTTTGCTTCTAAAGTTGATTTCAAAGTGAAATGGCTCTTCAAACGTGTCAGACAACCAACAGATTATTTTAACCAATACTGCTTACCACTACACCACTGTGGTGCCCTAACTATAGACAGTATAAAAAGATGGATGCCACGTTTTTTAATCGCCACCAGGGGCGATCTGTGTGGTGGCAAAAAAGACTTAGTCATGTCTATGAGAAAACGGCTCTCTGTCTTGACCTTTGGAAACACTTTCCTTAAGATTGCATTGGCACAGTCACACATCCTGGTCATACTGAATACAAAAAAGAAAAGTAATTCCATTATATAACTTTGGTCGTGCTGTATTTTATAAAGTAGGAGGAGACTTGGCTACACTCGTTGTCAGTTACAAGTCGTTAACCAGTGAGTGTGCAATTTCACTCTCGGATCTACCCTTTCACGTTACATACAGCTTCAAAACAGGACTTCAGAAACGAGTGGGTGACGTCACGGTAGCGACATCCATCTTTTATACCGTCTATGGCCCTAACATCTGGGAGCAGTAACTATTAATTGTCCAGAGACCTGTACAAATAGACTCACTATGCAACGTATAAAGAGACAACCCCCATGGGAAATATAATTCACATGTAGATGCGTCTCAATGGCTCTTTTATGTTGAGCACTTGTTGGCTGGTAGTGCCTGTCTCTGTTTCACTACCGTAAGAATTTTTTAAACAGCCAAATGTGAGACCTTCACTGAACTTTTACTTTTGAACTATTTGTAACATAATTTTATAACACTTTATGGCATTTATTAGCAAAACATGAGTTCATAGTTGACACTGGATAAAAGTCAAGTCTTTCTCATATGCTGAAAAATCAGCCTTTCCACTATATTTATACATAAACAGACTTCTACTTACCAACCAGATTGAACCTATTAAGCAGTGTCCATGAATGTCTTGTGCTTGGTTGGAAACGGGTTTCTATTACCTCATGAGATCCTTGTAATTACTAAAAGCATATCTATTGTGCAACACTCACATTTTAAGTAAACAACAATGAACTTTCTAAGACTTTCATTGAGAGAGGATTTGATTCTTCAACACAAGTGGAAAAGTCTAAAGGTAGCAAAGTAAGTTTGAATGAACAATGTACACTGTGCTCAAGAACTTTGACATGCCATCACATGCCGTGCCACGTATTCACATCGGCAGCTGACAATAATCTGTCTTCAACTCTGTGGCCTCGGTCATTGTTAAATGAGGCGCATGATGTGTGTCTCTTTTGTAAGTCCCCGCTGTGCCTCATTCCCCTATAATAGCAGTATTATTTTCCTTTTACCAGAGCAAGGAAGTGTGATGGTATTACCCCAAAGTAAAACACAAACTTCTGTTGTGCTGTCGGTCAGAGCAGCCACTATGACGTGCTGCTCTGATAACAGGCTCCAGTGTTGCTGCCTTAAATGAGATTTTCAGAGCATGTTCGATTTGCTAAAGACAATTTTATGTATCATAAGCACATAATGCCACGGGAATAGTTGCTCTTTTATGTAATTTAAGCAGATTATTTCTATCAGATTGGACAGAAAATTTTATAGCTAAATAAATTCAGTTTTCTGATACACATTCTACTGAAGAAGAGCATTTCATTTTAATACTTTTGAAAACTACCATCGGAAAACTACTCGGTACAAAATTTCGGCTGAATATGCAGAGACTTAACAGGCTTCTTTAGTGTAACCTCCACAGCTAAGGCATCAGTTATGTTTTGTTTTTTTGTTTTTCTGCTCTTGTGGACGTCCTTCATCCGCTCATGAGTACTAATGAATTCAACATTTGTACAAAATAATCTTGGTGCTTCCAACTGTCAGATCCCGTCAATGCATCCTCTTCTAATGGCCTGTGCATTCCATTCAGGCCAATGTTTGATGCCTCTGACAGTCCCATCTCTCTACAGATTGTTTACTTTCAGCTGTGTTTGTTTTACTTATCGTTAACGTAATGAGAATTCATTAAGTAAAGTGATTAAGTCGAGAAGGGAGGGTGTGGTCTATTGGCTTTATTATATTCACAAAGAAAAAGCGATCACGAGTCAGGTAGCAATCTTTTGTAGAGACAAATCTGTTCAGCAATGAGCAGCATTATTGAGATCATCCAAAGCGATGGCAAATCTTTTGTAAAGGTACTGCAGCTTTTTCACGGCTAAATCACTTGACAGGGAACAGCTGGGCAGTTGAGCCACAGAAGGCGTCCAGTCGTCATCAGTTTGAACAGGAGTGGTGATCAAAACAGTCTAGAGGCTCCTTTTGTGTGTACTTCACTCGGTGTTTACATCAGTTGCACAGTGACGCGAATCCAGCAAAGCATCTTTAACAAGTTATTTCGTTCATTCAGCAACAAAAACCTATTATCAGTAGGTGCTGAAAAGTGTTAAATACTCATAGCACGCTGTAGAAAAATAGAGGGAGGCTCCCAACAGACCTTGTCAAAGCATGCAAATGAGCCTGACGCCACGTCCGTTTTTGACAAGCATAATTAAGTTGCTCCAATTCAGGACATGTTAATAAAGAAAACTGTAGGCCTCCCCCAGGTCTTCACTAATCATAAAGCCTTAAAGCTTTTGTTTGCACGCGTGTGTGTATGAGTTTGTGTGTTATATCCCCCCCCCCCCCAAATCTCCCATTTTATTGGATAATGAACTGTTGTAGAGTGTTAGATCTTCCTTCGCAGTCTTTCACTGAGTTTGAGGAGATAGGCAGGCACGAGCTGCTCGAGGTGTGGTGTTGTACAGATAATTAAAAGGCAAGAAATTTGTGTTGCGCTCTTTGATCTGCCTGTCAACTTTCTGATTAGAGACGTTAAAGCCTTTAATCAACAGTAATGTGATGATTAACGTTCCTAAACTGCTGAAAACGAACCAGAGGAACGTCAAGTTTTCCCTTTATTCTTCCCCCGCCTCCATATATCTTTCCCCAAGTCCATTTCTGAGAAACTGGCAAACTTTTCACTCCAGTAGAGGTTGTTAAATAAGATGTTGTGTTTGATTAGGACCAACTGACAAGTTGTATTCCCCCTTCATGCAGTTTTGGCATCACTGTAGAGCTCAGATGAACTCTGTGTATTTGTCTTCCAAATCCAACAGAATGCACTTCTATTGATTTTGTCCTGCACTTTATTTACTTCAGCCCCAAGCCTAGATATGGTCATAATGGTATTATAGTGCTTATATGCTGCTGTGCCTTCCTGTATACAGCTACTTAGCTCATTATAAAATCTAATTATTTAAATAGTAGCACTTAAACTCTGGATTTATTATTTGGCTCGACTGTTGTTGAATAAAGTTTAATATAGTAGTGTTTGTTTGTTTTTCCATGTACTATTTTTTTTTAAGTCATAGTCGCAGTGCGGCCACCACAATTGTGTGACACAAATGTCAGTACTATGAATAATGCATACACAAATTAGCTTGTTCGGGTATGAGTTTTTAATTTTATACTTCATACATTTTTTACAATTTTGACCAAGTTTAATCAACACATAAAAAAAACCTTTCTCAGTGATGGAACTAGAATTAATAAGTCAGCTCTGTTTGAGCTTCACAATTGACCAATCAGGATATGAGTTGTGGTGGAATAGGTGTACAGGCTGACCAGCCGTCTGTAGAAATTCCCAATTTTTTAATTGGAGACCTCAGAAAGCGCTGCTCCTGCCTACACATTGTTGCATGTGGGGCAATCACAGCAAGCACCCAAGTCCATTAGTTTTCATTTGGATGGTTCAGTGAGACTGGTTGATTAAGTCCAGGCAAATTGCTTGTAGGAACCCTCATTCTCCACTCACTCCTCCCGCTTCTCAGCCCTTTGCCACCAGCAGGGTTGTCGTTCAGGTTAATTTAATCTGGTTTGTTATACATTTAAAACACAATAGCTTTGTGGCTGTCTTGATGCCTTGGCGCGGCAGTTTGCTGTTGTTTATTATTGTAGAACTTTGCATATGAATGCTCTAACTGTATTGTTAATTACACTTACAGTAAATATTCAGATTCTATTGTTACTAACCCATGGTAAGAAATGTAATACGTGACGGTTCAAAGTTTCTGCAGCTGTGTCCACAGGGACATGTAGGTATGGGTAATTTCATAAATGTAAAACAAGCTGTTCTTTTCCAAGACTCATCAATTCTCATTGAATGAGGGTGAAGGGGACTTTTGCTGTTTTGAGAAAAAAAAAATGTAAATCTGGCGATCTGAGAATTTGACTTTGAGGCTGAGGTGAAGGGAAAAGAGGAGGAGGGGAGCTCAAATGGAAAGAAAATGTAGCTTTCAGTCCTCTCCACCCCAGTTCAGCCTTAAACAAATGGTTCTATTACCAGCTGCTCTCCTACAGGCCCGGTCATTTATACCCATTAAACTTGCGTCTTATCACCCATAAGACGGTCTTACGTCTCTCCATCCACCAATTGTCTATAATCAGCCATTTAAAACAGCAGCGGAAATTTCTTTTGTGCCTTGCTTCGGTCTGACGGACAGGCAAACGAGCTGGGAAGAGGGGGGGACGGGGGGGTAGAGAGGAATATTTTCTGTAGAATGATGAATAAGCCAAGTTGAGTGGCTGACTAACAGAGATCTGTCTTAATCAGAAGTGATTTGTCAGAACAGGAGCTCTGCGGGGTCAGGGCGCAGGCGATGAATAAAACAGAGCCTGGCGGAGTGAAGAAAGGCCCCAGAAATTCACCCTGACTGCCCACCACCACTCAAACACATGCAAGGGGAAGGGCTGATGCATGGGCTAAGTCAAGATGGACTGGGATGGTCCAGCTTCACCCTACCCAGAATATTCCTCGTTTTAGACTTTTAAGTACCTAATACTGAACTTACAGAACAATAGGTATCTCAAAGCTTTTAAAAGATATTGACGTTAAAACCCCCCAAAATGTCACTTAGACGCGATGACCTTCTTCTTCTAATGAACCACCACAGCTGTCTTTCTCTTGTTAAATCATAAATTGCTCTCATTGCGATAAAGAAAGTTCCTCGTTAACATTCTGTAGAGTTTATTATTATTATTATTATAAGTAATCTGTCATAACATCACTGAACCCCCAGATGCTACATGCCCCTCCTGTGACCTAGCAGTTGGCACCTCTTTATTTTAAGCTATCGCTCAGTGCGAAGGCGCTAGCCTCATGGCCTGTGGGCTCAGCATTACAAATACATCCCATTGTGGGTACAACTTTGATGGGGGTGATGAAAGTGTGTCACCCGGCAGCTGTAGACTTGAAAAGTCCTTAAAAAAAAGCTCCTCTGAAAGTGTACAAAGACAGGTAACTTTATTCACCTGGGAGTCACAGGCATACAAGTTGCCTGCTGCACTGTGTGTGTGAAAGTGTGTTTGTGTGACTGATGGAGTTTGAGAGAGAGAAAATGCATGGTCTTACATTTTTTAGGCCCTTCCTTACTTCCCCCTCAGCCCTCCCATAGGTTTCCATGGGTTTGTTGGAGTGTATGGATTGTGTCTGGATATAAGTGTGTGTGGTAACCTTCAAAAAGTGGTCTCAACTGCTTAATGAAAAGGAGCTGTGCTGAGCCTCAGAGCACACCACTGTCAGGTCTTGTCCCCTTTTGGCTCAGGGGAGAAAGAGAGCAAGCAAAAAAAAAATAAAATAAAACTCCACCACTGAAAAAGAGACAGTGGCCCTCACACAGTGTATACGCTATGAAGCACATTGTGTGAAATAGATGATGGCTCCAATTAAATGTGTCCATGGACTGGAGAAAAGTTTAAGGCTGTAGAGGTTTGGACTGTATCTGAATTGTTAGGTTTTTTTTTTAGCAGTGTTGTCCTAAGCCATGTGTGTAGATAAGGGCAGTTTATAATTTTTATTTACACAGACATATAATCTTTTTTTTTCTTCATAACACAAGATGGTGAGAGAATTCAGTTTTATAACTGTTGTCATCAAGTAACTGACAATTCTTCTTTACTTTGGTTTGTTGTAAAATGCCAAAAATTCCCTAAAGCCTAAGATATCATCAAACTGTTTAATTAGATATCTGTCCAACTTTCCAAAATTCAGAGATGTTAAGTTTAATATTGCATATGACTTAAGACAGAGTGAAACAATGGGCCTTATTCACAAACAGTGAGCGTCACTCATCTCATCTCATTCATCAGCATTTTTTTATGTGCTCGTACTCTACAAACAAATTCAGTGTCTCAGCCAGTCTGAACACACAAATTTAAACGGAATATTATTACTGCTACTACTAATATTAAAATGATAAACACTATAAGACAAAAATGCTCTTAATTACAGCTTAATATGTAAAACAAGGTATTAAATTACAATTAATTTGTAAACATATTCTAATAGGTATACTCTTATGATGTAATTAATTAAAAATGGCTTCCATCCTTACTGGATGCCATCACTTACAGTTGGTACTATCCCACTGATGCTGGAGACTGTGAACGTTTACTTTTTTGCTTATAATCTATGAGTCGTTCTGTTCTTATCAAATTGAATATTCCTCCTTCCTCCTCGGTGTTGACTTCTCTGGCTTCCTCCTTGGGCACTATCGTTTCATTTTCTTCATTTGGTCTTTGTCATAATTTTTTATTTTCTTAGTGGTGTAGACTAGCGTATATCCAATACTCTGTCCTTTATATTAATATATTAATCTTTATCTTTACTCAGTTATAATTATGTAACTACACCAATCTAAAAGCATTGCTTTTTATAATATGTCATTATATGCAATTATCCATTTCCAGTTCCAGTCCTTACAGAGTTGTTTTTCATGGTGTTGTAATGGTGTTGTTTCTTGGTGGTAAAGTCTAGCGGAAACAATATATCTGGGTTGTTTTTTTGTTTGTTTAATACAGTTGGAGTTGACAAAATATCTTACTTCAGCTACGTTTGGCTTGTTCAAGCTTTATAGATTACATTACATTGCACCTCATACACTAATAAAGCTAATTACACAGTAAAATAGCTTTTTTTTTTCCCCCACTGCCATGTAATTCCTAACAAAAGGTTGTGATAAAATAGAGCAGGGCTCTGCTATGTCAATAGTCTTTCCGTGTATTTAAGGGAGAAAAAAAATCGTAATATAGACATTATTTTCCCCTCAATCTAATTTGTGCCTTCAACTTTTCTATACTAATTATTTTCTACAGTTACATTACAGGAGCAAGTTAAATTAAGGCTCTCTGGTGCTGATGTAAATGCAATGTAATGGAATAATGGGCTTGTTAAATAGACCTTTGGGGGACGGAGATCTTTAACAAGAGAGTCAGAGCAAGGCCTCTGGGCCAGGGTTATTTAAATTGTTAATAGCTGTTTAAACAGGAGGGGAATATTTTATACACTAACGAGCATTAAGTCAGGAGTATTAAAAGTGAATTATTTTGCCTCTCGGTTTTGTTTTTATCAACTGTACTTTTTTCCTGTTTTTTTTTTTAATTATTTTTTTTATATAACCTCCATATTTGCCATGGTCATAAATTGTGTGTTTATTTAGAATTTTTGCAGTTAAACATCCTGTACAAATTTGAATATGTAATATGTCAACATTGCAAAAGGCAGAATAAACTACCAAGTAATTTAAGGTAATTTCATCATGGGTTTATAGCTTGGGTAATAGTACAGGAAGGTCCAGTTGGTTGTATTTCTTTCCACGAGTGGTGATAGTTTCGGGTGAAAGTATATGATGAAGATGCAGTACAGGTCACAAAATGGGAGTCTTATTTTTTTTCCTAAAGTTTCTTTTTCCCAGTAACTAATGAAGATTTACACAGAACTAGTCAGCAGGAATTAAATTAGATGAATGCAAGTGCAGATGCATGCCAGAGAATGAGTAAGGAAAGGGTGGATGCTTGATAGCCAATCAACATAATACGTTCTTTGGGGAGATGATGCGTATACCTCTTAAGGCAGTGTAGGGGGAGAAAGTCATAAAGGAATGATGGGAAATTTTTTGGAGGACTGGAGAGAGACCTGACAGTCAACGAAATGTTAATCGTAACAAGCCAACTCAAAATACTATTCTGGTGACCGCAAATGATTTGACACAACTGTGCTCATGGCTATCCATCAAAAATGCCACGATTGAGCTTATGCAGTGTCTTCAATGTCATTTTCTTGTAATAACATATTGATTTCTTTTAATAGAGGAACATCATGTGTAATGACAGAAAAATAGAAAGGCAAGGTTGTGCGTTCTTGCTCCCTTCCAGTAAGGTTACAAAAATGGACGCAACTTAAACAAGACTCTTATTGTGATTTTCTTTTTTTCTTCAGCAGCTGTTAGATTTATCAAGGACGGTCATTCACTTGTGGGTAGTGTATACAGTCAGCATGGAAAATGCGCCTACAGCAGACTCAGTTATAGGTCCAAACCATAATCAGAAAACATGCCTTCGTGCACAGTGTCTGTAACGATTGCTTAAGTACCTGGAGCACAATGTCTTAGGAGGTCTTTTCTTCCTCTAACTCATCCATCTTTCTACACACTGCAAACCTTTCCAATAATGCACTTGCCATCAAAAAAGAAACCCTCTGCTGCTGCAGCGCTTGTCACACTCATTTATTTAAAAAAAAAAAAAAAAAACCACAGCCGAG
>VVHJ01021234.1:5966-30770 GCA_015107715.1 Tylochromis polylepis
TTTTTTGGTTTTGTGTGTGGGGGGGGGGGGGGTTAGTGTCAAGGTACCTTTATTAAACTTTAAACTTTTCTTCCACTCAAAATGCATTTTGCTCATGATTCATGTGTGTAACTGCATGTTCAGACACTAGAAACTCCATTCAGTTGTTCAGCAGTATATTCAACTGTGATGTGATGAACATTGCAATGGGTGTACAGAATACAGTTTTGATTAAAAGACACACTTCTGTATTAAAAATATCATTTTTTTTTTCTTTTCTAAAGAAAAATCCATTCATTCGAATTGGGCATTTGCCCTCGGTGTTTCCTGTGCTGCAGGGCCTGTATTAGTCCACCCCCTTTAACATCTAGACAGATCCCACCCCTTTAGAGATTAACCTCACACTGCTTTCACACATCAGGGGCTGTTGCACAGACTTTCTCTGTCTGTGATGACAGCAGAAAGTCTAGAGACATTTTTCTATAGCCCCTGACGAGCCACAGTCCACTTATAAATTATCATTATTCTATTCCATAAATTGCTATCGCGATGCCCAGGCTCGCTGGTCTCACCGCCGCCCTGCTCCTCCTGCTCTTGTCCTGCTGCAGTCCTGTCCGGGGATATTTTGCGGAGGAGCGCTGGAACCCCGAGTCTTCACTCCTCGCACCCCGGATTCTCCTTGCTCTCATTTGCAGAAACTCCGAGCACTCCTTGCCGTATTTCCTGGGTACTATTGAGCGCCTCAACTACCCGAAGGACCGTATGGCACTATGGTAAGTTGTTACTGGGAAGTGTTAGATGTTGCAGGCTGTTAGGCAGTAAAAAGTGAAAGTAATTCTTGTTTTTGCCACAAGTTTCTTACTGAAAAATAAGTACCGAAGGATACTTTTCTGATCGATGAGATGAATTACAGGAAAGGGAAAGAAAAGGGGTGGACCCGTAGAGATTCTCGGGGGTAACAAAATGGCTTTGGAAATAAGCGAAGTGTTGCGCAGAGATAATTCCGTCTTTGAAAAAGCAACAAAAGAAAATCTGAAAAACTCAACAAGCAGGATTACAGGAACGAACAAATGCATGGGTTCAAACCACGAATATAAAAAGAAATAGGCAATATTTTTTAGTCAGGGGTAGGGGATAGAAGTCAGCACATCTGCTCATCAGGACCGTTGTGCATTGTATTGATCTGTATACGTGGATGGGAGTGAACGACGGCTTTGACCACGGGGGGAGCTGTGTGATCTAAGACAAGCTCTGACACAGTGAATCTGCTCTACAAGCATACTGATGGCTGATACATTAACAATAAACGCAAATCAAGTGTCTGAGTAGGCTATTCTCCCAATCTGCCATATGCAACTGAGCTGAGATTGGATAAACATCATGAAAATTAACTGACCCATGTAGCCTGTTAGTAAGAGGCAGCTTCCATTGCGAAATTTTACATCTCAGGAGAAAGAGGTCAAACAAGCATATTATAGCTATCAAATCCCATCACCTGAGAGTTTAAAGTTTCATGTTTTTCTTTTCATTCGTCACATATCTTCAGCTTTAAGCTTATTCCAGTCTTCATGTACCCAAGTCTACATCTTCTCCTCTTCCTGACTACAAGTTAAATAGAGATCTGCATCTGACAAGACAAATCCCTGTTTGCGAAGAGTTTTTCCGACATTATTATGTGTGAAACAAATCACCTAATAAGGACCTTCTGGTCAACTTATTCATTACATTACAATGAACTGCTGAGGAAGAAAAACTGATATGGTGCAGTTTGATTATTAAGCTTCTCCTAGGTAAAGGCCAATCTTAGATAATGACTCTCCATGATAAATGATTATGGAGACTTAAACTCAGTTCTCTCATGCAGTTTTGATGGTTCACTAAACATGTTTTTGTAGACCTAACATCTTTGCACCCTCTCCAGAAATTATGACTTCCTAAGCTCATCTTCTAGTTCTTTTTCAAACTCATGTTATAGGTAATTTAGTCATCTGTCAGCCAAGTAAGTGAAGGAGAGCTGTTTTTCACCCTATACCTAATCAACATGCTCGAACAGCCCACCTGCACTTGTAACCTCAAGCAGTTTGAATGACTACCTGGTGGGCTCGGAGAGGCGTGGTCTTCATTCGCTATCTTGATGAGCAAGTTTCACCTTGTGCAGGTGTTTTACATAAGAGTGTCTTAAATTCCGTTTTTTGATTGGTAGTTTGTAAAGTCTTGTGTAAATATGTTGGTGGTATGGACAGTCTTGTTTGACACACATTAAATTACATCTGGAAAAACCAAACAACTGTGTGATGTTATAAACACTACACCCTCGACACATTTTGCAGCTGTAACTGAAATCTTTGGTGTCTTATGCCTGCATTCCTACACCGCTACAGAAATAACAGCTGATGTGGAAGTGGCACACCGCTCCTAAATGTATGTTTACAATACAAATCCTACATAGGTCAAAACAATGTTCTTTAATAAGCATTTATTTTATCTGAGCACAAAAGGGAAAAACTTTGTTTGTGGGGAATGGGAAGGACAGACAGCTGAAGTGACTGGGGGAAAAAAAAAGAATTTAACAAGGAGCTGCAGTGTTTACACAGATCCATGGGGAATTTTCATGAAAATCCTTTCTAGTGTAAACCCAGGGCCAAAATACAAGCACAGCTGGCTGTAGAGCAGGTGTCTTGGAGCAGCAAGCCGTGTTGGCCTACATGGCCAAGAAATGAATCCTGCGGGTATTGGGCTATTCTGGAGTATCATTTCTAGGCTTTTCATCCTCGTGCAGAATTAGATCAAACATGCAGGCAGTCTAACTTGGGTTCATTTGCCTCACGCATAGCCTTAGTCACTTTAAACGATTTCCTTCTCTGTCTGTTGCAAACAGAGGTTTCACTTCTGTAAAGTAGTTTCCGTACTGTTACTGTTTTTTCACATTTCCTTTATACATATCTTGTCGATGCTGACCTAAAATTTTTTGTTTTGTTTGTTTTGGGGCTTTTTTTAGGGGGGTGTTTTTTAGTGCCGTGTGGTTTTTGTTTTGTTTTTTCTGAAGCTGGTGTCCTTTACACTTGTGTCACTTCCCACAGCTTGTACATGATGCATTTACAAAAAGTGAACACAGGGCTATTGTTATTTGAACCTTGGTTTTGTCTTTCACTCATGTCTCAACTAGAACTCGGTTTGGCACTGCTGGCTATAGTCAACTACTGTTACAATTTTCTTCTCATTGTTACAGTTTTCCTCTTTTTACCTAGGTTCTTGATGAATACACTTAATTCTGATCATTTACTTTTTTTTCCTATATTGACAGGGTAGCAACCGATCATAATGAGGACAACACCACAGCCATTCTGCGTGACTGGCTTGTAAAAGTACAGAAGCTCTACCATTATGTAGAGTGGAGGCCAAAAGAGGAGCCCAGGTTTGTTGTTTTAAAGATGGGATTGTATAGTGCTCAAATAGCTCACAGGAAATTAAGTCAGTCATCACATGAAATCAATTTAATAAATATTGAAATATTTTGTGTAGAAATTATGAAGATGAGGAAGGTCCAAAGGACTGGACAGATCCTCGTTATGAGTATGTTATGAAGCTTCGGCAAGCAGCGCTGGAGTCTGCTCGTGAGATGTGGGCAGACTATTTTATGGTAGGTAAACAAAACTACTCTTTACAGTTACAAAAGGAAGCAGAATTACACTCAAAATGTTGATTATAAGCACTGGGCCACACTATTTTTAACATTCAGTAATAAAAGCCGAAGAAAAAGTACAGAATTGAGCCCAAAATGCCACCACAACTGTAATTTAAGAGGGACACAGACTGTTAAAGCTTTTCCCAGTTATATTCTGTTTCTTATGGTTAAAGTTCATCTTTCAGTCTAGTTCATCTGGATACTTGAATCTTAAATGCGCATTTCTATTTGTATTCCCCAGCCCGGCCCACATTGTCTAGTTTCAGCAGCGTATAATTTTGAAGTGAAGTTTATCCAAAATTGCAATAATTTTGTGCTTTTAATCTTACATCTAAACTTTCTCTCTTAAAAACAGAATTGTAGTATATATACTGCTGGTCAGAGATCACTCAGTTTTAGTTGCCCCATTTATCCTTCATGAGCTGTTCAGCATTTCTTCTCAAGAAGTTTGTGTACAGTGTGCTATGCATACACTAACTGTTTTTCTTATGCTCCTTGTGTAGCTGGCAGATTGTGACAACCTCCTCATCAATTCAAATGTGCTCCGGGGGCTGATGAAACAGAATAAGACTATCATCGCTCCGATGCTTGAATCTCGTGCAGCCTACTCAAATTTTTGGTGTGGAATGACTTCCCAGGTACTGTCATGATCACTGAGAAAACCCCTTTGTGTATGTCAGAAGGTTTCAAAAAGCTCTGTAATAAACAGCCTAACAACTCTCATTCTCCAGGGTTATTATAAGAGGACGCCTGCCTACATACCCGTTAGGAAGCAGATACGAAAGGGCTGTTTTGCCGTTCCTATGGTACACTCCACATTCCTAATAGACCTCAGGAAAGAGGCCTCCAGGCAGCTAGCCTTTCACCCGCCACACCCAGAATACAACTGGGCTTTTGATGACATTATTGTGTTTGCCTTCTCTGCTAGGATGGCAGGTATTTTGATATTATCCAACTTAAAGTCTAAATATTTGGGTGTAACCTTTTTTTTAATCATAAATGGTGTAACTTCAGATTAAGTTTTGATATTCTGTTCTCTACAGAGGTTCAAATGTTTGTATGTAACAAGGAGACCTATGGATATTTCCCTGTGCCACTACGTTCCCACAACACTTTGCAAGATGAAGTCGACAGCTTCTTACACACCGTGTTGGAAGTTAATGGTGAGTGGCCGAGAGCTTTACTTTTGCAACCCCCTCACTCTTCTCCACTGCCTTATTTAAGTCTTAATTCTACTTTCTTCTGCTTCATCTAATGGTAACTTTCAGCATGAGTTTCTAAATATCATTTATACCATTTCTGCATCCATCTTCCCTCTGACTGTGTAGTGCGAAATGCCCCAGTGATGCCATCCAAATACATAAGTGTTCCTAGAAAACAACCTGACAAAATGGGCTTTGATGAGGTAAGGAGTGATGTGAAGATGGAATCTGCAAAAATGGCCAACTATCTGTTTCTGTGCTGAAATTCTCCGCCTGCTGTTGAAATCTGTAATTACATTGATTGGTTCCACTGTTTACCTTTGTGTAGGTGTTCATGATAAACTTGCAGAGGCGGACTGACCGCAGAGAACGTATGCTGAAGGCACTGTATGAACAGGAGATTGCTTGTGAGGTTGTTAATGCCGTGGATGGAAAGTAAGTGATGTTTTCCACTTATTTACTATTTAGTAACTACAGCTGACTGGCCCATCTTTTTTGTCATTTTGTCACATTTCTACTTCTCTCTCTATTTCAGAGCAATGAATGTCAGTGAAATTCATGCTTTGGGCATCCATATGCTTCCTGGATACAGTGACCCTTATCATGGTCGTCCACTAACAAAGGGAGAGCTGGGATGCTTTCTTTCCCACTATAACATCTGGAAAGAGGTAAACCCCAGAAGCCAAGAATTTGAATATTTGCAAACCAGACGGATGTGTGACTTAAAGATTTGTCTGGTCTTAGATTGTGGAACGAAGTGTCCACACATCTTTAGTGATCGAAGATGACCTGCGCTTTGAGGTGTTCTTCAAACGTCGCTTGATGAACTTAATGAGTGAGGTGGAGCGTGAGGGTCTGGATTGGGATCTCATGTATGTTTTTATTTCCTTCATAATATTTTTTGTGATTCCTACAGAGTTTGCAAATTCTTATCAACTTGTCTTTCTGTGTTTTTCTTTTTTCTTTTAGTTATATTGGTCGAAAGAGAATGCAAGTGGCTCACCCGGAGAAAGCAGTGCCAAATATACACAACTTAGTGGAGGCAGACTATTCATATTGGACACTAGGATATATGATATCATTACAGGGTGCCCAGAAGCTTTTAAAAGCAGAACCACTAAAGAGGATTTTGCCAGTGGATGAGTTTCTTCCTATCATGTACAATAAACACCCTGTGTAAGTGTTAACACCAGCAAACACAAGACCGTACACACACACACACACACATAATATAATATACCATCCATTTCAAACATTTATAGATACTCTTAAGAGTTCAAAAGTTCAACACTTCAGACTTATCTTAAAATTTATTCAGTTTGTATTTTCTCCACAGTCTCTCAACATATTCCATTTGATATCAGTGGAGGCTCCTAGGGATCGAAAAGCCTCAGGAAATTTTCTTGTAATCCTACCTAGATTTGAACCTTGACATAAATATACAATTATATTTTGTACATCTGGGCACAATTCTTTTAACCTCATAGTTTGGTTTTCTCTCTCACATTAACATGTAAGGTTTAGCTTATTAACATAGGCCAAAGCTTACATAGACTGTTGTGCGTCTTTTCAGATTATCTCCAGAGAATTAAATCTATGACACACAGACTTGAGTCAGCTTGTAGAGATCTTTTAAGGAACAATCATAGAAGTAAAATACACCAGAGCTCATCTGATGAGAACTAAAACTGAATCCATATTAAGATGAGTCTCAGCCATAACAAAATATTTAAAAAACTAACACTAAACACTAGAAACAACATTTCTAAAGACTTTTTCAGTGCGCTGCATTTCTATTCAGGAGTCTTATCTTTCTTTCTTGACCTTTCCTACTCTCCAGATCTGATTATATGGAACAGTTTGAAACCAGGGACCTGCTGGCATTTTCTGCAGAGCCTCTCCTTGTGTATCCAACTCACTATACAGGCGATCCAGGATACATCAGTGACACTGAGACCTCCACTGTGTGGGACAATGAAAAAATCCGTACAGACTGGGACAGAGCACGCTCAGGAAAAAGTCATGAGCAAGCTGAGATCAGCACAGAGGCCCAGAACTCAGATGTGCTCCAGTCCCCTTTGGACAGTACAGCACGGGACGAGCTATGAGAGGAAGTTACCAAGAGCCTTGGAAAAATGAAAAGGTCCATAAACCGCACCACATTAGTTTTGTAATCATGTTTAATCCTTGATCACTTTGATTTTGCATCACAGCAGTGATGTGGTATCAAAGAATATAGAAAAGTTTAAATTATCAGAAGTGAAAAGTTAAAAAGGGATCATGCATGTCATGTTTTCTGCCGTGGTCAGCTTGTGGTTTTTACTTTATAAAGGCACTAGACTTGCCATTTGGAATGGCATTTGCAGTTCCCATCTACTATCTGTCATACAGAAATAAAAATGTGTACTGATAAAGAATGAAAATGGACTGTTTCATTTCAGTGGTGCTAATTTGAGGTTAGACTGTGTTTTGTAGCCTTGAGAAATTAATGAATTTGGCTACAACAACAACAAATCTGCACCACAGAGCAAAATAAAGACGTCTTAAATCAACCTATGCAAAAAGTATGAACTTCTGACATTTTGATTCTTTTTGTTTGTTTTTGTTAAATTTTATAATAGTGCTTTTATATAATGTCTTTAGTTGGTCATTGGACGGTACCTGTAGCAAATTTCTATCAAAGTGACGAAATCCAGAACCAAATATGTTCAGAAATACTGAGGCAGATTTACCACCACTACAGTTGGTTGCTGTTTTTGTGTTTATTTTTTATTTTGTTTTGCTTTGTGCTGCTTTTTTTTTTAAACTCTTGTAATTCCACAAACCACCTCTTGATACAAACAGAAGTGAGACAAGCCACCAGACACACTGTTGTTTCAACTCGCCCACATCCAAATGCACATCAGCCACTTTATTACCTCTCTCCCACAGATACGGTGCTGGTACCTGTGCAAGTTCTGCTTTAGTTTCTTTTGAGAACGACCACACATTTATGTAACAGACTTTGAGGTATTTTCCATGTGAATAAAGTTATGGCGCAGAGACTCACTACTGTGGGCTGCATCTCTAAATTACCAGTGAAATTTTTGTGGTTGCCCTTCTTGTTGCCACTGATGTGCATTGTTCTGAATTTGGGGCCATTAGTTTTGTGGCAGTGTGAATGCATTCGTCTTTTTTGGCAGAAATGACATGAAACAGGTTCTAGATTAAGCACCAGCACTGCATCAGTGGAAAAGAGCTGTATTGCTGTTCCATCTCAGATCAGTTCAGTGTGAATGTTGAGCATTTTGATTGTGGTAGACTTTATGAATTGTCATTACATAAGATAAGTGTAGATCATCATATTTCTCACAGTATATTTATTGTGCCATGGTTTCCCTCATTACATACACAGATCTCTGATGAAGCCAGTTTCTGGTGAGTACTGATGGGAGTTATTCACTCACCAATTGTGCACAAAAATGTTAGTGGTGCTTGTGCTGACAAAAAATAAAATGTTTTATTTTTAACAGGTTAGGCTTCTGTCATTATATGCTTGGTGAAGCCATTCTTTTTTTTTTTTTTGTTAATGTTGACTGTCCAGATACAAATTATGACTTCTCTATATTGTGACTAATGGAAAATTGTGTGTTATTGTGTAGCCTCTGGCACAGTAACATTTTACTGTGAAGTCATTCCCACATTGCAGACTGTGACCTGAATGTAGTTTTTCCCTTTACCATTAAATTCATCATAGTCACTGAAAAACACAGAGTACCCAAGCTGCTGATTACATGTAGAACTGAACTTTTTAGTTGATTATTCTTGGCATGTCACTCAACCGACCTTCTGATTGAGGTTTTGTTATCACACCTGTAGATGGACCTCATTTTGCAGTATATTTGGTCTTAGTCATGCTTTAGCCAGTTCAACTGCACTGTATCTGGGGTCCAGGGCCCCAATAGATATTATTTAAAAGGGTCCAGATTAGGCTGAAAAAGGTAGCTTACATGACAGTGAAATAATGTTTTTTGAATAACTTATTATATATATATTAACGACTGTATTTAGTATTTACTCATTTTTAACCAAATTGATTTTACCAAGATATGTTTTCTGAAGTGTAATTGTTACATTACAGCGGTACATGCCAATATTTAAGGAACAAAATGTCTTACTACAGCAATACAAATTTATCACAGTGGTACCTTTTCACTATATATGGTTAGACAATGTAGGTGGGGCCTCAAGTGACTGTAAGATACACTTCCTCTTCCCCTTGATGGTGAAAACATTGGCCAACCTTCACTCTACCAGAGGAAGATCATTTTAAGAACTTACATATCAGCACGCTTGGAGCTCAACTTTATGTCGCTGTGTATAAGCTACAGTCCTGATTTCCTACCACTTCAAATACACCGTGTTTTACTGTGTATTGTAGTTTGGCCCTGATGCCAGATAATGTGTGAGAGGTGTTGGTAGGGTCTGCCTGCTGTGGAAATAGCGCAGAAATGGAAGAAGATTTAGTGGAAAACAAGGATTCTACTCAAGGCACAGGTGAGCACAAATAAGATATGTGATATGTAGTCATTTGGAGTAAGTAGTGCCCTTTACTCTAAATATCAAATTGCCCATGCTTAAATGAAACTTAAATCTGTTTTTTTTTTCTTTCAAAACGTTTTGCTATTGATACATATTTTTCTTCATTTGCAAAAGGAACCCCAAGCTTTTTAATAGATGAATATGATTTTGGTTTGTGTTACGGGAAATCTATTCAAAGCAGTGTAGTGCCATTATGACATGGGTATTCATGTGGGTGCATGCAGACACTGCATGCATAAAGTGCCTTTGTTAATGAGTCTGTCAGAAGATTTCTGGTGCCGTGTGGCATCCTCCTTGTTGGTGAACTTCCTGAACTCTTTTTTTTTTTTTAACGTTCTTGTTCTGTCTTTTTGTTTAACTTCTGTATTTTTATTCAGCAGAATTAGCCTACTCCTTCCAAAAAGCCAAGACTGTCAACTTATAATGTTTTGGGGACTTTTGCGGCATTTGACACACTAGAAATTAGAAATGTTTCTTTGCTTGAAAGTTTCTATTCAGAAGCTTGTTGCAGTGTAACCTCAATTCATACAAGCAGCTTTTACAAATGTTGCAGGCAAACGGCAAACACAACTGTCAAAGTTAAGTGCAACTGCACTGGAAAACTGTGTTCAAATTTTGCTGAAACATCTTACTTTCCTGTCAGCTCTCATTCTTGAGCTGAAACACTGGTGGTGTGAAAAACAAGGACTCTATGTACACGATAGGACGTGACACAAACTGCAAGCAGGATGTGGTTGACCAAAATGGAGGCATCTCTTAGAGAGAGAGATTTCTTTTTTACATTTGCTACACCTATTGTGAATTATCAGTTTTTAACTTTTTGCTATGTCAGAGGGTTATAAACTGTCAAAGTGTTGCACAAAAGTTTAAGCAGCAAAATGTGTCAGTTTTAGTTCACATTAAGTGCAAATGCTGTCAGATAGGATTTTATGAGAAGCTAAGTTTGATTATTTTTTTGGAACCAGATCGTTTTTCACTTCACCTATTTTACGGTGTGTTTGCAAGTTACAAAATGTTGGCATATGCTAGATGTTTATTTGGTCTTTAGGTTTGATGTTGTGGTAAAATATGCATTTCTGTATCGTTTGTGCTTTTGCGGGGTGGGGGGAAGGGTTCACATGTCAGGATCGCCATTTACTCTGTATAACATAAATACAAAATTATTACCAGTTATTCTATGTATCTTAGCTTTTACATTTATCATTTCAGATGTGAAAAGAGTGCATAAATCTGAAATGAAGCGATACAGTGAGATCTTCCGAGATTTTGATAATCTTGATTTATCTTTCATCTCTTCGTAAGTATTACCTTGTGCAACTCTTTTCTCCTGCATCATTCGGGTGCTAAGAAAAAAACTGTGGTTAGTGAATTGGTTTTTCAAATCGTCTAGAGATGAATAATAATAATAATAAGCTCTTGAGGATGGAACTATTAATTTATATCTTAGGATTTGAGCATTCAATAATCTATCAACATGAACTCAGATATGTATGATCTGTCAGTATAGTTATCTAGTTCAAGCTTTTAAATAAAGGTTTAATAACTTTCTATGTCAGCATTGCCATGTCTGGTTTCATCTACCCTGACTGTGACTCAGATTTTGTGAGAAGCACTGACTGGAAACTGTTTATTTTCCAAAATATTATAACATTTCTCTAAAGCAAAGGTGCAGTGGTGAATATAGTTAAAATTATAGAAATATATGAACTGGACCTTGAAAGGTTGTTAAGGGGCTTGTTTATGGTACTAAAAAGCCCAGTAGCATATGCTTGTTGGCATATTCCTTGACAAATTGCTGTTCGGCTGTTTATGGTTCTCTCCTTATACATTCTTTCTGTGCTCAGTTCAGGGGATGATCTGCTAGCAGAGACTGACTCCCAGTCCATCTCAGAACCTACCTCTGTAGAAACTGAGGAGACCACAGAGCAACATGACGTGACTGTAAGAAATAAATAATTGAAAGTAGTGAATGACCTACTTAATGAAAGGCCTGTCATTTATGCTGTTGTTTATGTTAAAGTTTAGCTGAGGTTCAGTTTTCAAATCTACTGTCTCCACTGTTGATGGTTTGTTTTTAGAAGATTAGATGTGCTTTGACAGAGTTGTAGAGTTCCACCAGTTTGAAGATGCGCTTTGTCCACAGATATGTGCTGAACCCAATGACGTGGATGGAAATCAAACAGGTATGGTTTTTGTGACAGAAGGGCTGAAAGAGACCAAATGAGTATGTTATTGTTTGCATGCTCTCTGGTGTGGGTCAGTGAATGTTGTTAGCTGTCATAAACAGCTGGTCTCAATGCACCGTTCCTTTATACTGTGAACCAAACTGTTACTGAAGTGGTTCAGTCACCTGCTTACCTTAGCACTAACCTTCCTGTGACTGACAGGATGCTATCCTTCATCCCATCGGATCATTAGATGTAGTAGGAGCTACTGTCTGTGACACTTAACAAATAATCTTCTTCAACATTTATTTATTGTCTCATAATCAGCTGTGAGTTGTAACCATCCCTTTGTAATAAGATTAGGCTAAAGAGAGGGGATTAAAGCAGGGGACAGCTGCTCTCAGTTTTTTACATTAGACACTAGCGGGAAAAAAGAGAGTTACAGAAATCTCCTGTTACATAGTCTATGGCATAAATACAGATGGATAAATGCACCAGACTTACTCATAGTCTACGGTGGGACTTTGGGCTAAGTGCACAAACTTCAGTTTGACTATAGGCGCTATAGGCACATGGTGTGATAAGATATTACAGAAGCACACTGTGTTAAACTTGGATAGTGAGCAATGTCACATGTATTCTTGGGGCATAGAAGCTCTTCTCAAGAACACCTCCCCCACACCACCTTAGCACGCTTGCTCTCTCACATGCCAGGAGATAAACCTGATTCAATGCTCCTCTAAACCCTGTCACTCTGCAATCTGGACTTGACTGGGATAATCCTCATTCCAAGTGCTTGAACTCCAACCGACTGATTTCTGAAAGTCCTCAGAGCTCTCCCTAACCCAGAGCATAAAGAGGAAAGGCTAAGAGAGGTCACCCTTAGCACAAAACCTAACATATCTCTGGAATTGCATGTTCTGTTTTTTGGGCTGCGCATGATGGCAGAAGAAAGTCGGGCTGGATTTTTTTTCCCTACCACTCTAACTGGATTTGGCAGCTATCTGAAG
The DNA here is from genome assembly GCA_015107715.1 of Tylochromis polylepis. Classification (NCBI taxonomy): domain Eukaryota; kingdom Metazoa; phylum Chordata; class Actinopteri; order Cichliformes; family Cichlidae; genus Tylochromis; species Tylochromis polylepis. The sequence continues at coordinate 18,589 of VVHJ01021234.1, forward strand.
GGGCAGAGCAGTATAAAATCTGCATCTCTAACTGAGGAACTTGAGAAAGTTTTCTCTCTGGCATAACATGCTTGCATATTTTAAAGCACTGCACAATGGACCACTAGAAGAAGTGAAAGTTGCTTAAATGCATCAGCTTTGGCTAAAAGAAAAGAATTGTACAATTTATTTGCAAAAGTTGTGCTGGAAGTGGAACACACCGAGAAAGTAGTGTAGGGAGCCTTTGTTAGACCACGTGACTGTCACAGATACATCATCCACCATGTACTAGTGTGACTCACAGAGGAAGAAGAGTGGTTATCGTATTAACGCCCTGCCTTGGTGACCACAGTAGCGCTATAACAACATGCTAGTGTGCTGTTATGTGCTCTCACAACATGGCTTGTGTCTCGGTAGCTGACTACAAGTGAACAGGTGTGAGAGGGAGGGGCCAGGCAAAAGGGAAGAGGAGAGAGGAGGGAAGTTATTTAGTTAAAGCAGTTTGTTTTGGGGCTGTCCTCTCTCTAGTTACATCCTTTTTCTGTCAACTATGAGACATAGGACTGATTTAAGAGGATTTTGTTTTTTGTTTTGTTTTTTACCAACAAACTAATGTATATTTCAGTATACATGCTAGAGCTACATAGAGTTTGCTGTCACCTTCTGGAAACTGCAGGATCTTTACTCTGAGGAGCAGCTATGACTTGTCATATCCAATCATTATTTCCTGTTTTGGGTTTGTGTATATCTTTTTTAAAACTGGTATTTGATTTTTAAACCTCTTTAAGTTGTCAGATATAGTCTGGGAGCATTAATATCACTTAAGGACAGACTGAATGTTTTCTTGAGAAGACGGGGTATTAGGGGCTATTTACAGTGTGATTCCTGGGTACACCTTGAAGTGTAAAGAGCCTACCATTATGCTGATGTACTCCCTCGCAGTCCAAGAAGCAGACCTGGCCCTCTGTCGCTGTGAGGACGGAGTGGAGACAGCGCTGCAGTATGCCAAGTTGTGGTGCCGATATGCCAAAGACCTTCTTGCCTGGATGGAGAAGAGAATCAGCTTGGGTAAATACACAGCTGAGTAAAGGAAATAGTAGTGTAACATGCAAATTTTTGTCATATCATAGATGGCATATTTGAATAGAAACCGCACACAGAAACAGGAATGGTTGGATTTTTTACAAAATGCAAAGCCATAATGTGTACAATATGAATGAAAATAATTTTGATCCACTATGAAGTCAGTAGTCTTAGAGTAGTACCAACAGTAATTGGTTTAAAGTGTTAGTAAATGATCATTTCATGCAAGTAGGTTAGGTATAAGTAAATGTGCCCTAGTATTTTCATCTAGAGTTAGAGCAAATGGTGGTTTTTTTGTTTGTTTTTGTCTTGACATAATAAAATTTGAAATAGTGCTGCAGTAGTCACCCTCTAAAGGAGAAGAGGTGCACACTGAAGACTGGATTGATGCTTTGTATTACCCATTAAGAATGAAAAATCATAATACATACATTTTTGAGTATTAGCTGGTGTACCACCAAGTAATTTTCATCACCTGCCTGGATTATTTCTGTTAAAGAGGATGTGAGTTTATGCAGTCATTCCAGAAAGCTGCATGCTACACACAGAAAGGATTAAAGAGCAGATTAGCTGAAAAGAGGAGGGCAATAAAAGACACTACGTGCCTTTGGAGTACATAGCGATTCCTCTTCTATGAGCCTTTTCAGATCCTCTGAATTCAGGTAATGATGTCAAAGTCTATTGGTATTATTCAAAACACAGAGCAACAGTTACCAACCTCAAGTGTGTAAGCAGATGAGTTAGGCAATGGTAACACATGAGTAATGCTGGGTGAAGCTCAGCCCCAAACTAGTGATTACACAGTAAAGCAACACAGTGAGTTTGCTAACAGTATAGAGCCCATTGCTCAAAGAGAGCAGTCAGATCACAAACTGCTGTTGACTTAGTCTTTGTATCAGTACTTGTACACTGTGAGTGAGATCATGCTGACATCAGCTTGGTTCATTTCCTGTTGCAGTTCTTGAACTGATGCAAAATGCAAACCATGTGTATTTTTAACCAAATTAATTCCTCTTTTAAGTTCAAAATAGACACAGGTTAGAGTTGACCACACTAAAAGTTCTAGTTATTCTATGGGTGCTGCATAAGCTATTCATTAAAGGTCAGACTTGTGAAGAAACATAGAAGTTAGATAATGTCACCAGGTTTGTCCAAACGGAGCTCCAGAAATATTCAGTATAGTACTAGAATTTCGTGGATTCAACTCGTCCTTTTTCATCTTGATGTACCATACCTGTCTTATATAATCTATCTATCTATCTATCTATCTATCTATCTATATATATATATATATATATATATATATATATATATATATATATATAAGAAAAAAATTGGTTTTTTATTCGCAGAGCAAGAATTTGCAAAAAGTGTAATGAAGACAACTGAAGGAGCAAAAGCCAATGTACTCCAACAGGTATGGTTTTGTTTACTGGATACTTGACAAAAACTGTGCCAATGATTACTAAAGTGCATCACAATCAGTTACTTATACTGGTACCTAGAATTGAGTCTGTTGCATTTCACCTCCTTAGACTGTGGCATTTCTCTTTCTTTGGTCTTGTCTATGCAGGAAATGATGCCATTACAGTACATCTACACACTGGCTCTAGAGCAAGACATCAAAAATTGTCTGAACGCTAGAAGGACTTCTGATCTGCTGCAAAGTCGCTGTTACCAGGTATAGAAGTCTACAAACACATATATAACCATCTCTGATGTTTAGATGTAGATGTGTTAAATACAGATTCTCTGTCCCAAAGGCCTTGAGTGCAAAGAGAAATGAGATTGATAAGTGGCGCAGAGAATTTAAAGAGCAGTGGGCAAGAGAACAAAGGAGGATGGTAAGTGAATAATCACTCCTGGTGTTGGTTGACGTTAACAAGAGTTTATGCACTGTTAGTGAACTTATTGGTATCTATAAAAGTCATATTAGACTGTACATGAAAATAGTAAAATTGTTGTCATAATCATTACATATTTTTGTCTCAGTTCATCTAACATTAGTATCTGTGTATAAATTGTATAATCAGTGGACCTTATACTTGTTTGTATGTCCTGTATATGTTGTTTTGTCTGTTATGGATGTAACCACTGTGTTTCCTTTCTCGTATGTTGTGCTAAAATTTGTGTCAATAATAAACAGTGTTTCCCCTCTGTGTATCTCCCTTTCTTGTTTTCAGAATGAAGCAGTGACAGCTTATAAAAAGGCCAAGCACCAGTACTTCCAGCGCTGTGATGAGCTAGAAAAGGCAAAAGCTGTCTCTGCTAAGGCTGCAGATGACACAGTAGGAAGCAAAACACTAGATAAGAGGAGGAAGTCTAAGGATGAAGCTCAGACTAAGGTGAGTGTCCTGCTAATGGACCAAATACTGTATAATCTGTAGAAATAAGGGCCTATGGTTTCAGTAAACAAAAATTAAATGTTTTTTGGTATGCTTATAATGGCTTATGAGACGATCCAAAAAGAGGAAAACACACGCAAACAGACACACGCACAGACTGCATAGCCACTTAGATTTTCTTTCTGTCTCCACAGGTGTTAGAGGCAGAGTTGATATACAAACAGTGTGTGACTGATGCAAAGATCCACCAAGATGAGTTAGTGAAGGTGAAAGAAAGAATCATTTCACACATTCGTAAGCTCATCTTTCAGGGAGACACTGTGCTCAAAGAGGTCAGTATTTAATTTTGGTTTAAATATAGAATATGCGTTATTGTATAGTTGACATTGTAAGTTGTCTTGCATAGCTACATATATATTTACAGGATAATTACCTAAGAACAGTCTAATGACTGAAGAGAAGTTAATATGTCTAACTAATAGTAATTAATCAGCTTCTAAGTTGATTAATACAAAAATTTACTTGAAAATAATAATCTACCTAAGCAGTGATTTATGTTTTGCATCTTTTCTCATTCAGTATAAAGGATTTTAATTTTAAAAAAAACTACCATGTTTTATAACATTAAAAGCTTCCTCTGCATATTTTTTTCTTTTTTCCTTTTACTTTTTGGGGGTATGAAAAGGAAATTGTGAGAAAACACTACTCTTATATTTGATATCCCTTTTATTGATTTTAAATTGTTGCTTTGTCACCACATCATGTCTTCTCTCTGCATTAGGTCACAGTGAACCTGTTCTACTTCCAGCGTCAGCAGGCAGAGCCTGTTCCACTTGGCTATCACAACCTGGAGGTAACATGCAGAGCCCAGGAGTCTGGTGAGCCCTATCTACAGTATGTTCTCAGTAAGCGTCGCCCTGAGCAGATTCTCCAAAAATTTACCTTCCAGGAGTATGTTCCTCACGGTAAAGGGTGCGTTAAAAGGACTTATTGCTGCTTCTTTTACTGCTGATAAAATATATAGCATGCTTTTAAATAATAATGTGAACACATAAAAATGTGTCAGTAGGGACAGATGTATCTGAGTGTATATCCTTGTTACAAAATAGGATAGAAAACATGTTTGATATATTCTACCCCTTTACTTATTAAAATAATTGTTTCAATAATTTTTTTTTTAAAGCAACAAAAGAAAAACCAACACTCTGCCAGACTCACTCATGACAGATGATAGTCCTTTACGACGATCCAGTGATTGCAGTAAGGGCTCCACATAATTATACTTTTTTATATTAAAAAATTTATCTTTCTCTTTAATAATATTTGTGTGTTGGTTCACCTAAGGGAAAACTGGATATAGTGACAGTGAGAGTATCGGAGGCAGTTCGGAGTCGCTGTCCAGCCCTGGTAGGCACAGGCACACATTTTTATAACTTTTCCTTTACATGCATCTTGACAACTTGTTTAACTTTTTAAAAATTTTCATCAAACTGTGTTTTTGCTTCTTTGGGAATATATAACTGAAGCTAGGAGGCAGGCTAAAACCGCATCCACTTTGACGGTGTCATCGGACGACCTAGATGACCGGGATGAATCGGGTTCTTACCTCCTTTTCTTTTCATAAACAGAATATGTTAATAGAGTATATTTTTTATTTGACCCCTGGCTGGCAAATAAATCTATTTTATCCATCTTCCTCCAGAGTACAATGATAGTCAGCCAGTCAAAGTGCCACAGGTTTCGCGAGCTGCACTATCACATCGACTCAAGAAAATGAAAAGCAAAATGGCCAAATGCAAGCAGTGTGACAACTATATTGTTGTCAGTGGGGTTGAATGTGAAGAGGTATGATTACACATTTGATAAATATACTGTAACATGGACAGAGAACTGGTTTCCATGAGATTGGCTCTTTTCTATCTTACATTCAGTGCGGCCTAGCTTTGCACAGGAAGTGCATGGAGGTGTGTCAGCTAGAATGTGAGCACAAGAAGGGATCAGTGTTTGGAGTGGACCTCTCTCTGCTGCCACGTGACAGGCCAAATGAGGTGCCCTTTGTAGTGATTCGCTGCACATCTGAGATTGAGAGCCGTGCTCTCTCTGTCCAGGTATTATTTATCCTCACACTGGTACAAATACATTGGTTGTCAAGTATGAATAGTGATCTAATAATCATTTCTGTTAGGGTGTGTATCGCGTGAGTGGGTCCAAGCCTCGCATTCAGAAGCTCTGCCATGCCTTTGAAACACAAAAAGAGCAAGTGGACCTCTCGGACCTCTCGCCACATGACATCACCTCTATCCTTAAGCACTTCTTTAAGGAGGTATATATGAACCTTATTTTTGCACAGTTCAAGAGACGTGAGTTTTCTCTGATATCTCAGTGAATATTTTCAATATTATCTCTTGCAGCTGCCAGAGCCCTTACTAACTTTTGACCTGTACAATGATTTCCTCACGGTGGGAAAAGCAATTCAGCACCTGAATGATGGGGAGACATCACCAGAGCCTAATGAGATAATGGACATCATTGACAACCTGCAAAAGCTACTACACAAACTTCCTCCATATTGCTACAGCACCTTGCAGCACGTTGTGTCTCATCTTCAAAGGTGAGCGTGCTCTGGGACCACAGACCTCTCTAGTTTAACTTGGCCTAACCCTTTTCATAGATGACATTTACTTATTTCTACACTGGACCACTGACTTTGACTTCTCTGTCAACTTTTGCTTGAGCTATCCTTGAATTTGTCTCGTGTTTATTTGCAGAGTTTCAGAAAACTACGAGAACAAGATGTCTCCCAGCAATTTGGGCATTGTTTTTGGGCCAACGTTATTGCGCCCTCTAGTGTCGACAGACATGTCAATGATTGCCCTGTTGGAGACCACCTACCAGGCTGTACTCGTTGAGTTCCTCATCACACACCACGACAAGATTTTCGGCCTGGAGCAGGAATCCCATACACCCCCTCCTCCACCCCCTACTGCACCTCTTCCAGACACCCCTCCCAGAGCTTCCTGCCCCTTGGATGGGGTAGCTTATCTCAACTCGGAAAATGAAACCACCTCCAGAGAGCGGCCACGCTCAGTAGAAGTAAGTACTTCAGTGTGCTTTAAACATCTCTGGTTAATTTTTAACAGCTCTTTTTTAAGCAGCCACCTTCATTTTATATCTGCTTAAGTTTAAAATAAATCAGCAGTAGTTGCTTAGCATTCACACCATGCTGAGAGTAAACACACTTACCTGCTTTTTAAGAGCCTTACCACTTGCCACCTTAACCTCACGTTTATTCCATGAGGATTAACAAGATCCTCACGCACAACTGCTGCATTTCTCCTGCTCTCTGCACTCTGGCCTGCGTGACCGTCTTTCTAGCTTTTACTTTGTGCTTTACACAGCTCTTCCCTGTTAAAAGAAATAAAAGTTCACCTAATTGTGGGTTTTTAGCTGGGTTGCATCAAATGAATTAAAACACAAAAATAATATCACCTTTCTTTAAGAGAGTAAAAGCCTTCTATATTTGTACCTAATAAAAAAATACAAATAAAAAAGACTCATCCCAAGTAGTCATTTCCCCGGTAGAAATCCTATAATAATGCAGTGCTGCAGGTTTAGATGTGGTCTATAATCCACCACTCAACTTGTGTCATTCCAGCAGAGTCGAACAATCAAGAGAGAGTCAAGCGAGGGTTATATATCTGACAAGTCTTCATCCAATGAGGCAGTGGACCAGCTCAGCGCTGAAGCCAGTGAGAGAGCAGGTAGGCGGGGCATAGTGATAGCGAAGATACTCCTGACTAGAGCAGGTCAGCAAATTAATTTATCCGCTGTGTTTATGTCCTGTGAAACCTAAAGATGTTGAAGTTTTCAGTTGCCAAGTACAATGAGTTCTGTCTTGTGTCAGCTTGTAGTTTTGCTACTTGAGGACATGTTTTAAATAGTTCTTTTGGAGATCTTGTAGGTATTACCAAACGGCTCCCAAGTTTTTTGCTTTATTTCTTGCACACAGGTGGTTGGTTCTAATTTACAGTTACACAGTAGCTTGTGTTTCTAAGCCTGAGATTCTGTGGGTGTAGAATACCTGAAATATCTGTTTTTTAATTACTTTGCGTACTTCATCCAGTTGTTTTTAGAAATAAGACTTCCTTATGTGTTGCAGTTCAGTAAAAGTGGCTGAATCCGACTGAGTATGTTTTGTTAGGGATAGTCTTCGTGGAATTAATGAATTAATTAGTGTGATTTTAATTATAATGGGATCATTTCTTTTGGAATTTGTGGTTTGACATTTGAGTTTTGGTATAAATTTGGACAACACACTTATAAAATTAGAGTTTGGAGTTTGGGGATTTGGAAAGTCTGAGGCTCAAACTATTCCTTGCTTGCTGTACTTTTGCTGTGTTTCTGAGGGGTTCTCTTCTCTGTTGCTACAACAGCAGCTTCAAAGCTCCTCGCTTTCAAGTCAAGGTGCACCATATATCATATAGAAGGATTCTGTATATGTTTTTTTTTTCAGCACTATAATCAATATTACTTTGTATAATCAATTACTTTGGGAATCACATGCTTGTCCTCCTTTTACTGCTCCAGTCCTGGCTATGAGAGAGTTATCAAGTGATCCTCAGGGTGAGATGGTAGGAGAAGCTACCTCTGATTTAGGAGTCCAGCCATACTACCGTTTCACCAGACAGCCTGTGAAGTATCACCGGCATCATAATCCAGGAACCCGAGTCTCGAACCCAGCTCGTGCAGCCAGACAGGTTGCACCTCAACTGAGGGGCCACACAGGAAGTGCAGACAGCAGCCGCAGCTCTTCTCCAGAGCCAGGGACACAAAGACTTTCTCAAGACATAGATATCCACTATGAGAACACTCTTGAGCCACAGCATGTAACCACTGACACAGAGAATAAAATGGATGCCCCACTAAGCCCCCATGAGGTTGTGCAGTACATGCTGGGCTTGGACTCTACGTATACACCACTTTCACCTGCAACAGCATCCTGTCCAACACAGGCTGCTGAAGAGGTGGCAGGAGGATGTCAAGCAGATCGTAATATAAATCAGAGAAATAATAAGCCAAGTACTGGACAGTGTCACCATCTGTGTCCGTCACCAAAGACAATTTCTGTTGAGAAAAATGTTACCTCACCAGCCCAGAAGATCCTGTCTGGTCTAAGGCTGAGACGCAGCCACTCAGGGAAGGATGAGCAGCTCTTTGTCTGAGGGAAGATAAAAATCTGCAGACGGTTCACTGGAATGATTTCGCACATAGCAAAGGACATCATCAATATGACCATTATTGTATGTAACAACAAATGCTTCTGTCAATATTACCATTATAATGCCTTTATTATGAATAGAATACATCCACATTTTAGGTGCAAATATCACCACAGGAACACAAAGCCTAACTGTCTTTAGTAATCAAACCTACTGAACTAACATATGAAACACACGGAAAAATTCAATCCTGGTGCCTGCTTGGATTACCACTTAATCTTCTTTAGATTTTGGTCTGTTGATAATCCAGCAGTTCACTAAACAGACCACACATGAGAGGTTTATATATTATTTTTAATTAGTTCTTGTGTTTTGAATGTAATTAGCAGGTGAGATGAAAAGATACAAACTAGCACATGAGTATAACGGTTTTGTTATGAATATTTGTAAAATACAGTGTCATCAAGATAATGCTGTTTTACATTTGTTGTGCTTTCCCAATATTTTATTGCCTATATATGTAAAATTTTATAGTCTGTAAACAAATATATGCCTTCACTGGTGTCCTTGATCTTAATACTGGTCATTTTTAGCTTAATGCACCTTTCTTGTTTTAACACAAGGGGGCGGTCCTCTCTCAGTATGCGGAAGAAGCATGTCAGACAATAGTGAAAAGGCAATAAACCATTTATCTTTAATTTCAGTACTCTGCGTTTGGACATGACACTTTTTTACTTCCATGTCAGCATTTTAATGCCTGCACCTGTTTGATTTTACAGCCTGGTGTAAGTAAATGGAGTGAAGCAACATTTCCTGATGTCTAGAAGGAGTAAAGTGATATCATCTTCATTCGGCTTTGTTCTTTTGATATTTTTGCTTCAAACTTAGACGGTTTTGGTGTATAATACGACAGAAACTTAAATATGTTTTCCTGTGTGAAAGGGGCTGATATGTCATCACAAGTTGTTACACCTTAGCTGTGCCCTTTTAAGTTTCCGTGTAACCTTGAGCACAAATGCAAAAGATCCTCCCCATCTGAGTTATCAATAGGCTGTATTATCACTCATCTTCCCTCATCATTTTGCGCACCTTCTCCCTCCCTCCTTTTCTGTCCATCTCCTCCCTCTGCGCCTTTTTACGCACAAAACAAGTCAGAGCGCACACACGGCTGCCGGAGAAAACAGGAGAGACAATAGGCAGTACTTCGGGTCATCATGGTATTTGGATTTTTACCGTAGGCATCATGCTCGGCGCTTTGTGAGGTACAGGTGGATAATCTGCGATCGCGTCTGTTCATTTACTAGTCTAAAGTTTCCCCAGGTTTTAATGTTGCCAACCGAGATTTCAGGAGGAGTGTGTTTCACCTCAAGGTAGGTCTCCGCAACTCAAGAACAGGTTGTCACTGAAGGCAGCCTCGTGATTTCCAAATAACTGTGTTGCTTGAACTGATGTGCGTTTCTTGCTCCAGCTGCAGCGCGTGCTTAGGTCCAACATTATTGGAGGTCTTTTGACAAATACATGGGATAAAGGATTCAGTCATAATGATCTTGCTGTCTGATATGTTTTATGATCTTCGATCTTTAATATATTGGCACAATCATGTGAAATAGTCCTAAAAATATGATGCTAAAGGCAACCAGCTGCTTTACAGACTGCATGCCGCTTTTAGAGTATAATTATTATTAATATTATTATTATTCTTATATTCGTTGTATTATTATATTCGAGTAGTTTTTAGCGTGATTTGAATTCAGTAATCACATCTACAACTCAACTTTGTCTCTTACTTTTGATAGCACGGGGGAAGGTTTGACTTTTCAGTTTCCAGTTATTTATTACAAACTGCTTGTTAACAAATCTCTGAAAATAGAAAGGCTGTTTGTTGCATTTAAACAGAGATGGGCTTCTTAGCATTAATTTGAATGTAGTTAACATTCAGCTTTAAAGAAAACATTGTTCATCCTCATAAATATGACAGTTTTGCTTTCTTTAATTGTAGCTCCAGGTGACTTGCGGGAAATCCAGAAATCGTTATTACTTCGATATTGATGATCACAGCACCGACTTTTAGCGTCAACGTGTAATTATTGGTGCTTTACACAAATGTATCATGAATGTATTCAACCCGTAATTAGGAAAAGTGCCAAATCAGATTAGTTGTATTTACATAAGTCATTTGGTGTTATCTAATTACTTCATTTTCTAAGGCAACAATCCATTATATATTCTCTGTATTTTACAGGTTCACCCAAGAGGCCCCTCAAATGTAGAAATCAATAGGTTTCCTTACAATTATCACAACAATGAGAACATACACAAATCTAGTGTGTTATTCATTTAAAATATAGACTATCATTATATTATTATACATTATACAAAACACTAGACTCTGGTGACACCAGTGCTGAGAAACTCCTGCCTGCAGAAAAAAAAAAAAATCAAAGAAAGTTTTCGTCAGTGTTTCCACAATTTATTTTTATTTGAATCTTTCGTCGTTTTTTGCTTGTTTTACCTGTCTTCTCTCATTTTTGTTTGTTTGTTAAAGTAAATTAGTAGAATACAAAATGCCGTCCGAAAAGTTTCTCTTGTTGTAATCCGTCTTGATTTAACGGGTCAATTTTAAAAAAAAAAATACTGTAAAGAATAAAATGGAAATATTGCACATTTTTACAATTAACCTGATCAGATATATATGTTTAAAATAATTTCAACACATTTTTTTTTTTACATTTAAACCAATTTAAATCTAAAAGCCAAATATGTATTTTTTTTGCTTGTCTTACATTTCTTACATTAGAACTGTTCATTTTTTATTATTACTTAAAAGAAACCATAAAATGCACGATATATAAAAACTGGCTTGTCCCATTAGAAGTAGAATATATAATCCATAAGTTATAGCTTATTGCAAAGTTTGTAATATAATTTTTGATGCTCATAAAAAATTCCTTTCAATTAGAATTTTTGTTCGAAGAGAAACATGCTCAAATTCTCTTTTTTATCATTGTTTTTTTTCCCCCTGCAATTAATAAGCTTGTGCAGTCCAGTCTACATGTGTGTGTTTTTTATTCAGTCTGATTTTGAATAATTGTGGCATGGACTGCCCTATTATAAAATAATGAAATAAAAAATGAAAAACAGCTCTCTTACCAATCCCCTTATTTTTAGGTTGATTTACTGTAGCATAGATCCACTGATATTTTAGATAGAAATGGTTCATTTTTTGTCTCTAGCGATCACACTGAGGGGAGGAGAGAAGGGATGAAAACAGAGGAGAGCCAGCAGTCCTGTCTGCAGCAGCCTCCATCCTCCACGCCTTTCGGTAAGTCTGACAACCGATACACTCTCAGTAAGTATAATAATCACAAGATGAACGTTCTGGATTAATTTATCATTTATGAAAATCGTGAAGACCACAAATAAGAATACCAAAGCATGTGATCTTGTCCATTTTGTCCGCGCTTTTAAGATCCTATAGACATTCAGGCCTAAGATTATAACAGAAAAATGTATTATTTAAAAAAAAAAAAAAAAAAAAAAAAAAAAAAAAAATTAA
>VVHJ01021234.1:30790-57282 GCA_015107715.1 Tylochromis polylepis
AAAAACTAAAATCAACATTGATTCAGTTTCACAACCAACACAACATTAGACTATTATGGTAATACTGGGCTTACCCTATGAGGAACAAAATGCAACAAAGCCAAGGCATTCATATGTTGTAACACATGACTTATGTTACCCTGACGTAAGAATTAAATTAATAATATAATAATAGCAAGATCGACCGTCTTTAAATATAAATATGTCAAGCAGCTCGTTCACATAAAGTCGAGATAGGAATGAAATCGATAAATATCCAGATGTTAAATATCCAGATTTTTGATTGAGAAAATTAATATCAAACACTGAGGTTACCATAAACTTTTGTGAGAAGTATGTGCCTGTCATTTTCCATCCATGCGAAAGAGGATATCGGTTTTTCTCTCCCGGATTGCATCAAGTATACACACGATTTGGTCGACTGAGTAAAATGTGTTTTGCTGCCTTATCGATGACCATGATGCAGGGAAATTTAGAAGCATGCTACTTTATATGGCCGGAGTTACACTGTGAAAACTTGGCCAGTATCTTGGCTTTTGCCTTCTTTCAATCTCTCTGCCCATGCTTTGATATGTTCCCTTCAGGTCCAGAGTACAGAGGAGGAGGAGAGGTGTGTGCGGGCTGCGAGTCTCCCATCGCCGACCGCTTCCTGCTGCGCGTGAATGAGCGTTCCTGGCACGAGACCTGTGTCAAGTGCGCCGTGTGTTTAAGCGCGCTCACTGGGACTTGTTACAGCCGGGACCGCCTGCTGTACTGCAAGCACGACTATGAAAAGTAAAAACACACACTCACAAACACGTATACACACACACACACCACGCACACACACAGTGTCAGTTCAAGGATAACACAGCCTACGAATTTAGGTTGGGAAATTCCCTGTAACTAAAACAAGCTTTATCTCGTGCTGAAAATAATTTCCATAATCTGCAAAGAAATATAGTCGCACAATAATGGAAACAATCAAGTTAATTGTATCTTGAAATGTAATTATAATTCTCAGATTTGTCTGTGCAAGTTTACTTATGGAGACTATTTTAGACATTTTAGTTTTGCCTACTCAATCAAGCTGAACTGATGTTAACCAGTCTCCTATTTCCAAGCTAAAGATAAACAGGTTTTGTGACTTCAAATTGAGAGGTGATTGTTATATAAGTATAGTGACATACTAATCTAGTAACATTTGCTGATGTGATGTTATTGTGCTACTGACACATACACACACAAGGAGAGAGTGAGAGAGAGAACAGTGAAGTTGAACTTCTGTTTAAAACAGATGAGGAACATGTCTTTCATATTCTACATCTACTGGAAGTCTTTTGTTACACTTAACAGCATCTATCAATGTGCCAACAAAAGATGTAGTAAAATGTTAATCACCGCAAGAGCACATGTCATTTTAATTCTGAAAAATTAATGTAGGTGTCAAGAAAGGAGATTATTTAGAGTGTACAAATGACCTGCACATAAATCAATCCTCACACTGAACAAATCTGGTTAAATAATATTAATGAAACTTTAACGACTTAGCTTAGAGACGAGGAAGACTTATGAAGTTGAGAAATGAAAGTAGCAAATACAGGCTACATATTGTACTAATGTTTGAAAAAAAAAACGTTACAAATTTCTATAACAGAAATTTGTGTAAAAATACACGGGCTTTTAAATTGAAAATCCACATTCAATCCCAAACATCTATCATCATAGACAATGCTAGATTTGTGTGTCAAACCTATGTAGCTTTACTTAAATTCAAGATACCCAGAGGGTCAGTGTGCTTAGGATTTCACATTTTATAAATTGTACCACAACCAAACATTAAGACTGAATGTATGCATTGCATTGACATAGAATATATTCTGATAGGATTTTTAGTAGCTTATTTTTGCTTATTGATCTAGTCTTTTCACAAAGGCAAAGACTATTTCCCTTGTTTTTATATTTACTATCTTAACTGAACCAACAGCCCTTCCCACTGTTATTCAGTACCTTGTAGTACAGCATCTGGACACACTACAATACATTGCAATGTAAAAGTAATTGCAATGTAAGAGTTTTTTGTTTTTGTTTTTGTTTTTTTGGGGGGGGGGTTCTTTAATGGCTCACTCTATTGTACATTTTTGTGGCCATTTTACATTTTAACTTTGGCTGCTTTGTGTGTGCTGTGGTCAGTGGGTGTGCCTGCAATGAAAGCTCCGGGGATGGACAGCTTAAGGACGAGTCTGCAGCTTGTTATCATTGTTATGAAAAGTGTCAGACGGCATCCAGCAGCACAGACTCTCCCACTGTACCTGACATCTGGAGGAGAGTGAAGGAGAGAGAAAGAGAGAGAGGGGGGGGGAACTGTGATCAAAGCCCATTGTGTGACGTTTATCTGGAAAAATGAGTGGGAAACTTGGAGGCAGTAGTACCAGAACTGAAGAACTGGGCTCATTTTCAGTGATGGAATGAAAAAGTATATTTGCTCTCACTGTGTAATGACTGTAATTGCAGATCCAAATTAATAGTCAGAGGCTCATTCTCTATGTTGTTGATTTAGTCCCCTATACATTGCATATGCCTTGTTGCCTTGTTGTGTGAGTCAGTGCCAGACTTGGCACACAGTTATGCCTGTGACCTTCAGTGGATAGGCAACAATGTCTCCTTGTTTTCCCTGCAGTCTGTCCATCAGCGCCTTACTCTACACCCCCACCCCCCACCACCTCCATCTAGAGCAGGTGTGTGATAACCATGTCCAAGAATTTGGAATGTGCATAAGAATTTTAGGGGAATTTGTACAATTATTAGTGGATACCAGGATATAGATTTGAGTATCAATTTAATTCCTGCTTCAGACAGGAAAAGGCACGTCATTTCAGTGATGTCACTGCACGCTGATGAATTTACTTTGTCAGGAAATGCAAGGAATCAAATTAATTGAATTCACTGAAAAATATGCGAATGAAATACATTAGTGGAAAAAATGGCATCTTGCAAGCAGACTTGGATTTTTAATATTGGGATGTCTTCCTTGTGCACCATCAACAGCTAGTCCAAATATATATTTTTTAGCGACAAGCAGACCTTTACACGCTGACTCCTTTTTAGCAAAAGCTAAGGGCTACATTGTATGGTCCATGTGCTTGTTTATTATAGTTTTTTAAACTATGTGAAATAGAAACATACGAAACATATTTGTGGGTAGGCATATGTTTTTAATTAATCTATCTGGGCTTCATGAAAAAGAAAACACATGCAGATTCAAATGAGAAAGGAAATCAAATTTTAAAATGTTACCCATCCTCCACCCTGATTCATGTGGACTTAACTGCCTCCAAGGCAAAGGTTTGTTCAACATTTGCATATTTAATGCTTTTGAAGGATACATTGCTTCAGTATTACTGTACACTGATTATCAAAAAGTCAATATAAGGTTTCAAAATATCAGAAGATTTTTTTAAAAATGTTATTTATTTATTTGGGGTTGCGAGGCAGGTGAACCATAAGTATGTGAACATAAATAAGCACATCATTACTATTTATTTAATAAAATAAAACAAAATAGAATAAAACTGGAGGTATGCCTTTTTAGTAGTGCCAGTTTTAAATTTCCCTGGTCTCAATCTGTTATGGAAATGAGGGGATTTAGACACAATAAACTCAAATGCATCTTGTGGATTTTTCTTGCGGATTTATTTTTGTTTTGAAACCTTGAGAAATTCTCTGGAACTCCATCCTGTTATGGACCAGATGTTCAACATGAGACGCTAGAATAAGACTTCCCTGCACACAAATTCCCTTAAGGTCGTTTTTACGCACAGGCGCAATACAATCCATTTACTGGCACAGTGGACAGTTATACAAATCTGGCTAGAAAAAGTTTACGATAGGAAATGATAATTTCATAAAACTTTAAATGGAATTTTTAATGATGTTTATTTTCTGACAAAATTATTAATAGTAAAGCACTCCAGCTGTACTGTATGTTAATATAATTGCGATTAAACTAAAAACAGACTTCTTTAAAGCTGTTTAGGCATAATCCTATAACTGGTTATTATAATTCCTTGTCAAAGTGACGAGTATAAAACAATTGTTCTCTCCTCAGTAGTACTGAACCCAAACAGCACTGAGGGTAGTCTGGCTGTGAGAAGCCTCCAAGCTCCCTTGAAAGCCACATAAAGGCAGCTCCAGCTCTGTGAAAAACAGGTCACAAGGGTGGATATTCACTAAACCTTGAGTTTAATGCCTCACGCTGTGGGGTGAAGGGCACAGAGACTACATCTAAGTTTACAAACCCCCTCACCACAGACAGAGAGAGGGAGGCCTAGCTGCCACAGTTATGGAATCATCCTCTGCTGACCGAGGAGTTGTACGTGAGTCTAACACTAACGACCTGAAAGAGTATCCTCTCAGGTTACAGTGCATTTATGCGAGTGAACTTCTAAGTCTGAGGTTAGAAATTGCATTTTTTACCCATTCTCCCTTCAATACCTCCACCCCACCAGCCGTTTCTCTCCCTATCTCTCTATCGGTTACCTCGTTCATCACTGTCTGCTTTGTAATAATATTTCTCTATTCCAAACCTCATTTCCTTCTTGTTGAGATTGATAGCAGCGATGACACCAAACAGTTTATCTCCCCGTTTATCCCTTGTTTTCTCTTAATCGCCCCCCCTCCAGTGCTTCTTTGTCTCTTAGGAGGGGAATAGGAGGAAGTGGCAGGGTGGCTGATTGGGCACAGTGCTAATTGCCCAGCTCTGGCTGTCCTGGGTTGACAGGTCTAATACTGGGCTGCAGGGAAATACTATTACAGATAATTATGCAATGATATGTCAGAGGAAATACAAACCCTTATTCCTATAAGCCTATAATGAGTCACTATTGACGTAAAAAAAACAACAACAACAAAACAAGAACTTTGACCATTTTAAAACATGTCAACCACAATAGAGTTTGATATTCTGGGCTCATTTGGTTACACCTATGAAATCCCTTTGACAAAGGAGAAGACTTCAATAATTTGTCTTTTTAGAAACCAAACCATGCCAGCGTGAAGGTGGAAGTGGAAATCTGAGCAATTTTAGGTTAAATAACTGAACATTTCAGCTCAGGGAAAGTAAGGTTTATAGCTCATTGCGGGTGAAGGCAAATGTAGCTCTTCTGCTGTGGCTGTACATCATGTACACATGCAATCCTCAAAAGCTGAAGTACTCCTCTCTCACCTAAGAGTCTCATATTAGCTACACCTGCAGCTCAACAGATGATGGTTGGAGGCTTGCCAGATGAGAATAAAGTGCAGATAGATGGGTTTTTGAGCTTTGATGGTGTGCTGTTGAAAAACAGTCTGATTTGATAGCATAAATGAAAGAGCATCAGGGAGAACTGTCACTGAT
Source organism: Tylochromis polylepis (assembly GCA_015107715.1). Lineage (NCBI taxonomy): Eukaryota > Metazoa > Chordata > Actinopteri > Cichliformes > Cichlidae > Tylochromis > Tylochromis polylepis. The sequence goes on from VVHJ01021234.1 coordinate 36,165, forward strand.
GGAGAAAGGGTTCAAAATGGGTTAAAGAAGGAAAGGACAAGGTGTGGGAGAGTTTTAAGGACAGAACTGCTTCAGGCCAGGGCAAATTTTTGTCTGTGTATGTGTGTATGTGGTGATGGTGGTGGTGGTGATGGGGTGATATTGCCACTGTTTTTGCATAATGTGAGATGAGACCCCATCATCTTTCCTCCCCCACAACAATTTTATAACAGACAGCTAATAAATGTTTCATGGCAGAACAAGCTGCTCGCCTCAGCTTTATTAAATCTGAGATAATAAAAGCAGAGAGGGAGAGGAAAAAAGAGAGTGCGAATAGGGGGTCGCACCAGAGAGGGAGAGATAGGGAGATCGGCGTAGACTTCTCGCAAATCGACCGGCTGTATCTCCTGTTTCTGGGGCAACGGGTCCCGCTGTCCCCCGCCACCCCCTCCCCGCTGCTTCCCGCTCCGCCAGAGACAGACAGGAAATGAGAAACGGGCAGACAGGATATTGCGTTCTGGTGGCCTGGGGATTAACTGTTTTATCTAAACTAACACACACCCACTCACTCACACACACAAACACACATCTATATCCTGACACATAGCATTCATTCTTGGTAGCATCAGGTGTAACTCACAGCCACACACCCAGAGACACATATCATGCATGCAGAGACCATGCACATCATGCAGGTATTTGGTTGTTACTTTACACAGGAAAAGTCTTGAATGTTATATACACCAATGCTGCTTTCATGTAGTGCTGGTCATTACCAGTGTGAAAGATTTACTGCAAGAGTCACAACATGTAACTTTATAACTGTGGGACTGCCTCAGTGTGCAGAAATACCTCTAAAGATCTATTCTATGTACTGTTGGCCCTTGTGTCCATTAGATAGCAAGTATTATATACATGTTGCACATTTTTAGAGCACACATTGACCTTGTTACTTCACTGATGCATGGATGGACATGGTGCACAGATGCAGCATCTGTCACCGTTTTATTGATGTTTGTACCCAGGCACCTTATCTATGTTTACACTAACTGTGCATATTTGTGTTTATGTGTGCATGCGGCTGTATATATAGCCGTGTGTTTGTATGCATGACTTTACTATATATATATATATATCTTTAAACTTGTGTATTTCTCTATGAGAGTGTGAGTGAGTGGTGGCAGGGTAGCAAGTATCGTGGGGAATGCTGGGAGATTTTAATAACACAGAAGCAGTGCAGGGAGATTTAATAAAAGGAGATGATGTGATTACTGAACCCTGGCTCTGAGCCATTTTGCTTCACAGAGCAATATCCGCCAAAAGTGCACACACACAGTTCCACACACACAGACACACACACACAAACGCACACACATCTAAGAAATTGATACTAAACAGAATACAACTTAAAACTAAGATTGATGCATATCATTTGTACTTTTTGCATCTGTAACGTGAATCTTCTATTATACCTTCATTGTCACACACTACGGTCATATATGTGGGAATCACAAGCTAGGACATCTAAACCTCTGCTTATCACACCTTGTGAGAAAGAGATCCATCTTAAACTATAGGTCAAAAATCAAAATGAGTGACAATGGTGGTGGATCCTTGGTGGTGAAAGTTAAATTTATCCAAGTTAGGTTCTTTTGGTCCTGGTGTACAAATGACCAATACCTAGTGCAATAAGAGAAACGCCTTAAAAAGAGAGTTAGTATAATCAAACCTGTACCTGTATAAATATTCATCAGTTATGAAAGCAAGTGCAACAACTGCAGTTGCTCTGAGACACATACATATTTATGGGATGATTGTATTGCAGACCAGACAATGTCATGCTTGTCACAGCTCTCAGGCAAAACAATGCCACATGACACAGCTTAGGGAGGTGATGAAGATTGTGTTATGATGTTTGTATGCCTAGGCTCTGCAATAAACAAAAGGGAAAGACCTGATTATACCAATACTTACAATACAGCACCTTTTTCTGCCTCTCTACACTTGATCTCGTAATCAGTGAGCTTGTAATTAGCCATGCCCCGTAACCCCTCCAAAATCCATGGCATTGAGCATAAAGTTGCCTAGAGCCAGTCTTCATAATGTTTTGTACATCACAAGCTCGAAAGGTTGATCATTACCTTCAGCCTCCTGTGAGCACTTGCAACTCCATTCTACGCATTCGCGCATATATCATATTATTACTTCATTAAAGTAAAGCCCTCTAAATCCAAAGCAAAGACTTTTTTTAAAACTATCTATTCACTTAGCTTTCAGCACAGCTGTTCCTTAATATACATCAGCTGTCTGACTTCTAGTTTTCACGTTTTTGAATTGTACACATTAAAAAGTTCAAAAAATTAAAAACAAAAATAACTCTGTAACACCCAACACATACCAGAAAACAATACATTTTAACACCGATACCATAGAGACTTTTGACATTATTTTTAATTATTTAAAATAAAGAACTAAATATGAATTTGACAAATTTGGGCTGCGTGTGTGGCCATATTTGACTAGAATGTATAAATCCTGCAAAGTTAAATTCACCTTAATCGTATGATTGCTCTTTACCCGTCATGCCCGTAGTGATTTTTTGGAAGCTGCACCCTGGTCAGGCCCATGTGTGAATGATACTTCTATTAGAGGGATTATGCTGATCTACTTACAGACCCCCCTCTGTGGCAGTTGCCCCAAGTTTCCTTTATTTGCCATGTTGAGTAAATTCCTACCGTGCTGTGTACACCCCTGATTAGGGAGTGTGGGACTTAACCACCAACCTCATCAATCTTGTGTCAAGCAACCCTGACGATTCTGTTTTGTTGTTTTTTGTTCCCGGTGAAAGGAAGTATTTGAAATGCTGAGAGTGAGGCTGTGCAGAGCGGTGTGATGATTGCGCCCTTTTGTAGCATACATGTTCTGTACCACATGTTATGATTGACATGTGGGTTATTGCAGGAATTTTACAGTGGAAGCATCTTTCTAAAATGCAATGTAATGTTACTGTGACTAAGTAATTTAAGCAACATTTAGTCAAACACGAGGTCCTATCATAATAGTCTTTGTATGGTTGCTTATAGGAGTATTGTGTTTGCTTTATGATGTTAAGTTAGCGACACTGTCATTTGGGGAATTTGGGGAGCGTTTGGCAGATGGATTGAGAAAGATTAGCTGTAGCAGCTGCGTTTGGGACAGAATCACAGATTAGGAGCTCTAATGTGCAGACCTGGCTCCTTCTTTACTCTCCAGATTTGGGCAGCAACACCTTCCTATCACTCAGTCAGGGAGCGTCAACACTTCAGTCTTCATCCCTTCTTCCCCCATTCCCTCCCTTCTCATCCTCCTTCCTTTCTTAACAGGGTTTGTGTTCCATTGTGCTGCTATTTCTGTATACATCAACCTTTATTGGTTTCACACCCATGTTCAGGCTTCCTGGTACCTTTTCCCACTGAAGAATTGTAATGATGATCAAGAATATTTCCTGATCATAGATGTGTTGCACCACTGCTTTGATGATATGGTGAATGTGGGTAACCATCCAAAACCAGACTATATATACTGATTCTCGGTGGGTGAGTGTGTGCAAATGTGGTGGTGGTGGTGGTGGTGTGTGTGTGTGTGTGTGTGTGTGTGTGTGTGTGTGTGTGTGTGTGTGTGTGTGTGTGTGTGTGTGTGTGCGCGCGCAAGATACACTGGCACTTACGTCTAACATCTTTGAAGTAAATGGTCTGTCTGTTGGGGTTGAGCAGCTGGATGACGGAGTCATCGTTGTTCCTCACTCTGCAGCTGATCGTGGCCGTTTCCCCTTCAATCACCGTCACGTTGTCAGTTGCCAGATTCTGACCTTCGACTTCACAACGTAGGCGGAAAATACAGAAGCAAAAAATAAATTTGAAATGTGGAACAAGCATCTCTGTCTGGATATTTAAAGTATCTTAAATATTTATATTTCTGACAACAGGGACTGCATGTCAACACATGCACAGTGCAAAGATACGTGAATAGGCCGTGTAGATTGTCTGTTTGCAGCCATGTCTAATCCTTTTAATATAAGAGCCATGTGCAGTGTTTGTCACTATTGATCTCCCCCAGCTCAGAGTGGGCCCTGTGAGTCAGTGCCAGATGGGCTGTAAGCTCTGCTGCCCACGAAGGTAGGGAGTGAGGAGAGGGTAGGAAGAAAAAGAGACAAAGAACGAGTGTAAGAAAGTGGCAAGTAGTAGATATGGGCGGGGTGGAGGACGTGAAGAAGAGAGGGGGAGTTAAACAGAGCACGAGAGAACAGAGAGAGGAGAGATGAGCCGAGTTGGATGCTGTATATGGTTAAGCTTTATCAGAGCCCTCCATCTGAGGTTCCATGTGACCAATGTGTGCTCAGTGTGTTCAGTGGTTCTGTTCTGTATCTCTAGGAATAAAAGTGCTGTAAGCATCTGAGTCACTCTCTGTACACTGGCATTGTTGCCACTGACAGACCCTGGACCTTGTCATCGTAACTTACACCTCACACCAAACCCCCCCACGCACAAAAAGCCTGGCTTTGTTTCCCCTGTCTTTGGAGAGAAAGAGGAAGAGAATCAAGAGTCACCTTGTGCTATATTTATCTGGCAGGAGCCAAAAATGCGTAAGAAGAATGGAGAATACGTTTTAATGCCTCAGATTCACACCAGTGGAGGAACAACACTCTAAGCCACAGCCCCAAGAAAACATCAAAAGCACATTTGCATGCCCGAGTTGTCAGACACCTCTATTGCATTCTGACATTTACAAAGTGGAGGGGGGGGGGAAACGCCTGCATTTTCAGATAGTGATAATGGGAATAGACAGGCAAACTAACATGATTCAAAATGAACTCTGTGAATGCGGCAAGCAATAAGAAATTAACCTCCTGTGGAGAAAAGCTCCTCAGACCTGTCTGATGCAATGAACTACCCATTTCATTCCACTCTGCTGCTGGGGCTCAGGTTCAGGACAAAAGGAAGGTAATAGGTAAAAACAGCCACAGATTATGTCCAATAAGTACACAATACAGTCAATTAAAGGTTTATCATAAATAGGTAATATTTACTACATGCTAATGTTGTTGAGGATAATTTAATGTAATACTGCTGAACAGGCATGGACTAAATTCAAGAATAACTGCTCAGATAGGACAACAATGAATGAATGTGTAAATGAGAGAGTACATGAGTCAATGCAAAAAAGGTTTGAAGCCCCATCTTCTTCAGCACATTACTTTAGACTGATGGATGGTAATGCATATAAAAATGGAAATGAAATCTATGTTTTAACGTAACATAAACATTAGACCTTTAGTTTCCCTTGTGTAAAAACAACCAGAGAGAACTAATGAGTGGATAGTGCACATGCAGATCAGAAAAGCGTGGATCCCACCTACACTGTGACTAAAGTCAGTGCAAAATTGTGCTACGTACACTGACACAGGCTAAATCCATAGAGGAATCACCACAGTCTAACAAGTACCTTAAAAAACAGTGTAACGCTTAACTGTGAATTAATCAATAAACACTATTTTAAAAGCATCCTCATTTTACTTTTTGCACAATAGCCTGACAACTCTGCCTCCTAAAATATGTTCTAACAGCTACACTATATTCCCCTTTACAACTGAAGACAAACTTATTTCCTCTTCAGCAAAATACCTGACAAGCGAGTTCATGGAGACGTGTAACGGTTCTGAAACCAAGGCCAAATTTACAATGCAAAAATCCCTGGCTAGCTATAGCAGACTGTATCCCAGTGTGACAATACCTTGCACACTCCTGTCTAACCCCCTGCCACAAATGTTGAACTTTTATTACATTCCTAATACAAGCAATGATAGATGATTGAATGATAAAGACCTTGTAAAAGTTAACCTAAGGAGAACAATTATGTGACAGCCAGAAATACAGGAATGGATTTATCATTGTAGCTAACTGCAAGGGCATTACTGGCATGCTAGCCAGGCTTTATGGTAAAATACAAAATTAAACAGTTTTTTTGTTTGTTTGTTTTTAAGAGCCTTTTTTGTGATCGCGTAAACACCATGTGTTTAAAAACAGGCTGAAAAATACCATGATCTTATCCTCATCCTCACATATGAACCAAAGCCATGTTGAAGAGTTGTAACCAGGGGTTCGTGAGTCGGAAGAATCAGCTAATGGCTGTTAAAAGAGTTCATTTCTCATGTGCTGCAGCCTGGCGTTGCTTCCAGTGACAGCACAGACATACTTGTATCTTTAACACATCCCTTTCTCATTCTCATCCTTGTGATGTGTTAATGGTGCAGATGTAAAGCGGCGGTCGAAAAACTTCAAGGATCTGGCTAACTACTGAGGAGGATCATTGTTTTTAAGTGCTATGTAATTTCAAATGCGCCTTTTCAAAACAGCTCAAAAAACATACAAACTATTTTGTGCAGTTTGTCACAAAATGTGTCTGTGAGCTAAATGTAAAGTCGTTGTATTTTCCAGGGAGAGAGAAAACATGTTAATATGTGACACAGAGAGATGGATAAAGATGTAAGAAAGGGAGGAAAGGAGAAGACGGGAGACTATTTTCAAAGGTAAGCACTGCTTAGCAAGTTCTGTGTTATTCAAACATTGCATGAAAATACTAGGCAGTTTGGTGCAGGCTAACCTGGTTAGGTTGCAGTATTGTGATAAAGTTTTCAGTGATGCACAATCTTAGACTCATTACAGAAATAGTAGCAGTTAGTTTACATTTAAGGCAATAATGCGGATTAGGTTCACTCCCCAAATTCTACCTTTCATAATAGCTGTATAGCATCTAGGGATTGGAAATCAGCCATAAGGCTTGCGTAACACCTACTTATATGTTATTGAATTCAGCTGAATAAAGAGCAGTGAATATTGGTGTTACAACACAGGTCAGCTGGTCACAGTCTGTACACAAGGAAAAAACTATTGTGTGACTATTTGAGTTATTCTTTTCTCCAAGCTGCACTGCTACACCTGATCCTACGGCACCCCCACCTGTGAAATCTCACTTTAACCCCAGGTTGTAACCTTCAGTCATTTAGGAGACTTCCTTCTTATTCTTTCTTGTAAGCTGAATTTTCAAACACTACTCAAAAAAGATGTTTTTACTAAGCTGGCGCTCATGTGAGCTTCTTCTCAATTGTGGGGGTTAGTTCCAAGGCGTTCCAACCATCTAATATGATTTGTTGCCTGAAAAAGGGAGAAGGTAGGAAAACAAAAATATAAATGACAAAGATATATTGACTTGACTACAAACGTATTTGAATCCAGGAGATGCCTCCCTTGAGAGTGCAGTTTACTTTTATAAGGAAGTAATTTCAAGGAAACGGGGCTCATTGTGAGGTGAAGGAAAAATTCAATATGACGGTAATTCAGGGTTTGTTCTGATGAGCCACATTAGTTTAAAGTCAGTATTCTGGTCTCATGGGTTTCACAGAATGTTATTAGTCCACAAAAAAACCTATATCAGACTTTAATCACAGCTTTTAAAGTCTCCAGTATCACATAATTTGCTCCTGACCCATTAGCAATATGGTGTATGAGAATGACTGACTCAGTGATAAGAAGAAAGAGGCACTTTCTAGCTACACTAGTTGTTTACCATCTAAAATAACAGAATAAAACAAAATAATGGTGAGCAGCAAATCAAAAATGACCTCACGTGAAGATTTAAAATGTGGATGTAACATTTAATATAGTACAGAGAAAACAATACAGTGCAGCTCCTCTGTACAGCACATAATAGTGTTTCTAGGCAAAAGCAAAGTGTAGTGTTTTGATGTCTATTTTATTTCATTGCTGTAAAAGTAATATATTTGGCAGTCACAACAGCAACATAGAGCAGCCTCAAAGCAAGGTTATTCAGCTCCCAATCTGTTGGACGGAGAGAAAGGGAACGCAAGAGATAAATTCTCCATAAGGTTTAGCAGCCCCAAGCAAGGTTGGTCCCCCTCCAATATCCTAGCCTAGGCTCATCTCCAATTCAAAACACACATAAATAACGTCGCTGTGATTAGCAATCCCATCAAAGTAAAAACAGGCCACTTTGTGGAACATGGAGGGTTTTCGCAATTGAAGTAAACATTTTCAATTGCCTCGGCATCCTAGTCATGATTGGGTGCAAATGAGGAAAGGCAGTCATTAATTCTGGGTGGTGGGTGGGGATGAAGGGGGGAGTGGGCAGAGGCATGGCACAGATGACTGGCTGATAAATTCACACTCATTCCAGCAGCTGTCTGGGAGAGTAAAGTGCCTGTATCTCTACACATGGCTGCCCTCCTGTTCCTGCATCACAACATACTGAATGAAACAGTCAGAGGGAAATACAGACCTTCAAAAGTCTGTGTGCTCTCCAAGGGGATGTACAATCTGGCATGAAGTGTCTGGCACAGAGTCTCGGCTCATCAGCTGTACTCAAAATGCAAAACGGCACAAACCTGACCAATTTTTACAAAAGTTGACGAAATCAGGAAATATTAGGGGGTCGGCTCTTCCATCAGAAGTTCGGAGACAGGCACCTTTTGAATCGAGCTCGCTTTTTCTTTGAACTTTTCTCTCTTGTTTTCACATCAAAAGACATGAAAGGGGCAGCAAAAAGCAGGATAGCCAGCCCCCAATTCCACTCCCTTGAGTCACCGCTGTCTGCAGCAGTCGTGTCCTTTCAAGGAACAACCAGGACTATAGACAGTCATTAACAATAAAAGTTTCTCCCTCTCCTTCTCTGATGCTGCCTTTTTGCACTTTATCCCTTTCAGTCATTAAATCCTGATCCTCGTGATGAAATGCTGTTTTAAGGATGTTCACAAGAAAGAAGGCTTGTGTCTCAGGGTATAATTAGCGCTGTGCCATTTCTCCTAGACCTGCATGGAAAAGCTTCAAAAAAAATTCGTACCCCCTAATTTGACCATCCTTTTTTTTTCTCTAACTAAATATAAGCTCTCTTAGAAGCTAAGGGTGCCCGTTTGTATAATGATGCTGCAACACAACTAGAAAAAAAGGATGTCCTGCCTGAAAAAGCATCTTTTATCAACTAAAATATTACAGTTTTGTTTTTCTCACAGAAACGAAAGACTTTCCAGCGAGTTTATAAATCACACTCATCAGTGGTAGCAGTTCTTTAGATATGAGTTTTAAGCTAATAAAATTGCAAAGGTATGAGAAATCCCTTTGAATGATTCTCACTAGGTCTGCATGCTCACTGTTTTCGCTGTTTGTTTTCTTTTTGTATTGGTTTGTATGGTTAAACACCATACACTACACTCACAAGCTACTTCATTAGGTACACCTGTTCAACTCCACGTTAATGACACTACATAATCATCCAATCACATGGAAGCAACTCGATACATTTAGGCATGTAGACTACGATCTGCAAAGAAAGGGGATTTAAGTGACTTTGAATGTGGTATAATCGTTGGTGCCAGACATGCTGGTCTGAGTATTTTACAAACTGGTGAACTGCTGGCCACAATGTCACAGAGATCTCTAAGGTTTACATGCCTATGCAGAGAAGCATCTCTGAATGCACAACACTGAACACTCAGCACTGATCACTGACTGAACATTGAACCTTGAAACAGATGGGCTGCAGCAGCAGAAGACCAGACTCCTATTAGGTAGGAACAGGAGACTAAGGTTAAAGTTCGTATGTGTTCACCAAAATTAAAGAACACTGCTTGGTCTGATGAGTCTTTGTTTCTACTGTGACATTAAGATGGTAGGGTCAGAAATCGAAATGGGCCCATCATGTCTTGGATCAACAGTTCAGGCTGCTGGTGTTGGTTTAATGATGTGAGGGATATTTTCTGGGTACACTCTGGTCCACTATCAATTGATCATCATTTTAATGTAACAGCCTAACTGATTATTTTTGCTGTCCAGCCAACAAATCTGCAACAACTGTGTGACAGCAATATGGCAATATTCACCAAAATCTCTGAGAAATGTTCCAGCACCTGGTCAGAACTGTGCTATTAAAGCAGTTCTGGAGGCCAACCCAGTACTAGTACTGATAATAAGTTAACTAGTAATTTAGTTAAGTTCAGGCACTAATAGCATAATATCATATTTCATTCCATATTTACTCTTTTTGACTGGTTACTTGCAACACTTATCCTCCGTTAAAGTAGCAGCTTGGGAAAATAACCTTAGTGGATATTCTGTCGTGACAGGTCTTTTTTTTCATAGCCTCACCGCCCAAACTAGGTAATTATGGCTCTTAGCCTGGGAAGTAGCACTGATTTAGTTTATTACAAGAGGGAAATTATGCGAAAATACTGCTGCTTACAGTTTGGAAAGGGAGAAAAACACATTGTTAAATTCATTCCTCACACTTTTACTGCTAAGATTCTATTTTTGGAGAGGCTACAGAACGGGAGGAGATTAGCAAAACTTCCATAGTTAGGAGTAGGAATGTGTCAAAACTACAGACAAATTGAAGGGGAAACCAAGTGGCTTGAAAAGAACTCGAAATCAGCCATTACATGTGGTGAAATGTTGATTTGAGAATTACAAATAAAAACAGCGGATCAGAGCTGTGAGCCGACGGCTATCTCCTCCTTCCTGAAAAGAAACGTTATAAACATAACCAGCCATTCATGTAAATATGCACAGATGAACAAACCGCAATGGACAGCCAATCAACAGACACAGACAGAAGCAAGCCCTTCCAAATGAACAGCAGGAAGCAAAAAGAAAGATTACCTGTCAGGGTTTCAGCAGCTCCTGTTGCAGCGCAGGTGAGAAAGAGAGCAGAAGAGAAAAGAGGAGAAAAAAAACAAACAAGTTGTGAGCAGACAGGATGCAAGCAGGGAGCTATATTCCGCTGGTAACATAAAGCATATTCATAATTTTTAAATAGGTTTGTTGAAATTCATTAAATTCAAGCTCCATATGCTATTTGTGTAATTTTCCACCAATTAAGACAAATACAAAAGCCATCATGATGAGTAATTTTTACAATCCAGTCCATTTTTTCCACAGGTGTGTGCAATCCCGACATAATGAGCCATTTTTCTGCCTTCATCTATTTTCCGATGTTACATCAATATAGAGGTACAGAGGGAATATTTGGACTTTGTTTTCTACCCCTCGTGTCCCTGATTGAGATTCCAGCCAGCCCCACTGTGGAGCAGCCACTGCCTGGAGACGCTCCCCTGGGACCCACCGTGTATCCTGGAGAAGAGAGCACCCATTCGGAACGGTGCCCACCCAAACTGGCATCTTACAGGGCATGGGAGACTGGCGCGTTCCCAAGTCCCTGCAGCATTGCTCAGGGCCTGTACCCTCGGGAGAGCTTCCATCATTCATTGTCTGCTATTCATAAACAATCCTGACACACACACACACACGCACATCTCTTGCCCTTTGCTGCACATCTACATTTTTATATTTTGCACACAATCTTTTATTATATTGACATTTCACACAGACTTTGGTGCTTCTTTACTCTGGCTGTGAGCAATGGGAGCTTCAGTGCCAAGCGTGCTGTACAGTATGGTGAAGTGACTGCCTGTCTAACTTGTCATTGCTGGCTTAATAAGGGTGTAAGGTATGACACATGTCCTTGTTATGGCTCCTTTGTGCATTTTCGACGTGTCAGCAGCTCCCTCAGGACACAAAAATGTGAGTGACAAATCACACATGATGGGAAACAAATTTTGAACGTTGTCCAGGAGCCCACAACGATATCTCACCAACTTAAAGCTTTGATTCTTCTAAAATACGGTGTGTCAGCCAAAACTTCCTTATTATGTGATAATTCACCAGAATGAGGCTTCTGGGCAGTTAATGTAAAAAAAAAAAAAAGAACTCACGAATAATAGACGTTGATAGGCTTGAGCATGCTGCATGTATCCCAGTCCAACCAGCCCTCAGGACAGTCCATAATGAGACTTTTGAGCTGCTTTAATTGCCAGGTAATTATAATGTTGTAGCAACATTATGTAAATGACTCATTATCATCTTGTATGTGTACCATATCTGCCCTCATTTTGCTGCAATACTTTGTCAGGACTACAACCCAGAAAAATGCATCGGCCTGATACAGGGGCATCTCAGTGTTTAATCTTGTCAACAGAGACCTATATCTAAACAGAGACTTGTGATATAGTGTAGTGACACTTTCCCTAACCCTTCAGTATGATCCACTTCCTGCTGGTGGCCTCTGAAGGGGCTATAAATAGTGTTTTGGTAGCGGGGTGCTGTCGTGCAGCGCTCCCCTTCTCTCCTCTGTACCTGCAGCGCATTAGGTAGAAGTTATGAGGTGCCAGCTCGCCTGTGATTAGATGTCATGGCTGTCGCTCTGCTTAGACAGTGCTGATAGACAGATTTCTGGGGAAATGCATGTGATGGCATTCGTGCGAGTGCACCCATTGCACCAATATGTCAATCACACTGGATGAGAGCAGGCAGACTAACTGTCCTCCAAATAATGTCTGTCCTTGTCGCCTCACCTCTTTTCCTTTTCATCCAAATCTCATCTTCCTGTTCTGCACAATGAGCAACATTATGTTCAGAAACACAAAAGTGGAGCATTTCACACTCTCCACCTACATTGATGCTACATTTCCTGCTGGAAACCGGCTCATTGTGAGCATTTGAAAGGGCAGACTCTTGCACTGCAGTATGTTTTCTATACGAAGTGAGGCTCTAAGTGCCCCAGTATTCAGGGATCTGTGTTCAACCTGTTGCCACCCCAGTGAATCCATGATAATGTGCACTGTTTTTTAGTCACTGAGGCAAACTAAGATCTCCGGAGACAAGATGTCTGTGTGGCAAGAATGGCACATAGCCTCTCTCTCTCTCTTCCTACTGCTCGGTAAAAGCAGTGGGGTAACACTAATGAGGCAACATTTCTTCTCAGTACTAGAGTGATGCCTTTGAATTCATGTTCTTCCTTTCAGGTAAAACATCCCTTGCTTATTTATGCTCATGATCTGCAGCGTGTTGCATGTCAACCTAGTGTGTGATCCCACTGAATAAGAGGACACAGCAGAGTGGGATGCTGGAGCTCTCTGTAGTTCCCCATAGAGACACCCACATTGGTTACCTTTGCGACAGTGCGTGTGTGTGTGGAGTAATGCTGTCTTACTGTGGGTAGCCCACTGTGTTTTCATTTAATTAGTAGGATCAGAGGTGGGCTTCAAACTTTTTCTCTTCAAGGAAATCGGATGGAAAAGCGGACCCCTGCAGAGTGGACCCAATAAACACAGGCGACTTTTAAGGGACGGAATTTTCACAAAGCAAACTGATGAAAGAAACTCTGCTTTCCTCACAAATAAGATCAAAAACCAGTCTCTAACACTTTAGTCTTTCTTATCAGTTGTAGCTAGTTTGAAATCCCCATTAAACAATTTGTATAGTTTCCACAGAGATGCTTTATAGATGCCATTTGTTTTTTCTTCATGACATCTGAGCATGCTCTATACTTTAGCTGAAAGGCTATCTATTCATTTATCAACAGAAAAATGAATTAATAGACATTCCAGGTTTATACTGCAAGTACCCTATTGGCCTAATAGGGTGCTTACAAATAGCAACGCCAGGGCTGAAAAATTAAGACTAAAATGTCAAGGCAGCAGTTCCTCTGATGGCCACTTGATGCAGGGTTCAAAGGTGAGTCAGACCCCGAAGACTAGCAAGTTAAAATGATCAGTAATCCATTTTTTTATAGCAAGCTTTCAGTCCAGTACAAAAAGTGCAGTTTTGATCCCTAAAGCTAATCTTCTACGTCATGACAATTATATAGTGTAGACCAGTTTTTACAGCCTACCTATTTAAGTTATAATGCTATCCATTATTAGCAGCTTGGCCATTTGGAGTGGAAGTGTACCAGGCTCAAGTTAGAGCGCTGAGCCACCTCTCTGTCATGTCTGTGGGGTTGGTGTTTTAGTTCAATTATTATGGCCTGCTGCGTAGTTAGCACCAACAAACCATACAAAGTGCCTGTGCTCCTGCTTTTCTTTAGCATTTTATTTGTATATTACTTAGCATAAATTAGCAGATACTGACTGTGGGATGCACCCAAGCAGTATATGGATACACCTCATTAACCAAGCATTTAGCTGCTGCCTCAGCAGTTTGCCCTCTCATCCAAACTATGATCACTCCTCAAAAATAAATAAATAAAAACGTCTGCAGCTACATTGTGAAAAGTGGCTAAGCCCATCTGTAGTTACAGTCTGTGGGTGCTCAGACAAAAATTCAGTGCCAACAGTTCTCAGGTGGGAGACCTTTCTTATCTACCAAAATAAAGAATGGATACTTCAAATGATTTTTTCCCCCTTTTTTTTCAGATGGGGGTGGGGTGGGAAGTGAGCCATTCCTTTGATATAAATCAACCTTGCAAATTATGAAATACTTCTTTGAGTAGTGGGTTGTTGCAAAAGAAAAAGTCTACAAAGTCTACTGAGCCTGAGGAAATAATATTAGGTGTGTAATGTGTTATGTCATTAAATGACTCCTAAGAACCTTAAAAAAGCAAACAGAGTTGAGTTGCGATTACATAACATTTAGTCAAACAGATGACTTGAAAGATGACGTGGCTGAAATCATAACAGCTACCGAGCAGCTTAATCTCTATGACAATGGAGCCAACATCATCCGCCAATTAAGACTGAATAATATGGCCTAAATCTCTACAAAAAGCTTCTGAGTGAACCGCTCAAGATTGTGTGTGCTTGTTATACTAAAAAAAGAGCTATTTTCTACTCTGTAAAATGGGAGAACTAATTAAGTCGCATTTCATTTATGTACTTGACCCACTTCTTTTACTATCACCTCTCCGGTACTGCTTAATCCAGCCCAACCAGTCAGTAAAATATCAGAAAATGCTCACCTGTAAACATGGCCAGGAATATTCAGATTAAATTTCCCCTGAGTCAATTGAGACATAATCAGGTAGGCTTACAGGAGATGCAAAGCATGTTTCTGCTTGATAAACCGCAGCAAAAAGGAGATTTTGCAAATATCCCCACAGAAGTGGGTAATTGCTCTGTGTTAATGGGATATGCTTTGTAAAGGTCCGATCTATTGCTTGATTGTGTGTGCAGCGCCAGGAAGACACATGTAGCTGACGAGAGTCTCTGCGTTGGGAGATTAAAGGGTAATCCTTCAGAAATGCTGTCAGATAAAAAATTTAAAAAAAGTAGCTATATTGAATTTGGTGCCCCGTCTCCTCTTAGTGAAGTGCTGTGGGCATCTGGAATTGCACATAAATTCCCAAAGATGGGTGTTCTTGTGAATACAATTTTCAAATTAAGACATGTCAGTATTAGAAATGCCTTTGAAAGCATAAAAAGTGAATAATATCTTTGGTGTACCTGACTGGGTTCTGTCATTCACAATACACATGAAAATGTCTCTGCGGCTGACAGAAAAAAAGAGAAAAAAATTGCAAACAGCAGCCAACCGCTTTCATGACAGCTCCGCACAGCTCAGGTAGTGTTCGTCTCTTACAGTCGTGTCATAAAGGAAAAGAAAAAAAAGAAAGGGGCTGGGGTGTGTTTGTGTGTGTTTAGAAAAGAAATTGCTAACAAATTTCTGATGAGTGTGGATGCCAGGCTGCTCTTCCACACGGTCGCACATGATAGGCACCACACTATCCCTGTTACCCAAAAAATCATGGCAAAAATAAAAGCAAAATAAAAAAGACAGTGGTTGCTTTAGATCTACAAAACAAAAGGTAATCTGACAAGAAAACAATACTTTTCCAAAAGACCAGATATCTCAAATCAGCATAACATGAGGAAAAGGAGAACGGTATAGCAGCGCACGATTGAGTCATGTTGATTGTGACAAATGCAGTAACTATCGGGGTCTATGAATCACTTAGCAACTGCTTTTGCTGGGAGGTACAATGATTTCCTTTTTTTCCCTACCAGGCACAATGATCCACTCTGTTATGTTAACAAGACTAGTTGACTGAGCACGGACTTAAGTGCAGCAGCGGCAGCTACACTACACTTTAAACCCAAAACCATGCAACAGGGAAGAGATTCGTGTTCTAAGCCGAAGCAAAGCTTAACCTCTGGCAAAGTGACACATCACATCTCATTCAGGTTGTCTATTTCGGGTGACGCTGCAACTTCTTGGTGGGGGTTTTTTTTCTGCTCAGAGGCAGCAGGCACTTTGAAACCTCTTTTCAGCCTGGTCTCAGTTTTTAAAAGAAAGTTGCAGCAGGAGTGCCACGTTTGTTATCACAGTAGAGAAACCGACGCTCTGATTGTGCCCAGATAAAAAAAAAAGAAAAGAAAAAAAGAATCGCGAGCGTTTCAAATCAAAGCTCCAAGAAAAGTCTTTAGGGAGGAACCATAGCTATTCTAGTTACACTGTAATGCCTCACCTATAGTGTGGTCTCTTGCCAGGAAAATTCACATGAGCAATACTCATGCAGGAAACGGCGAGGACATGAGTGCGTCCTTTTTAGTTTGTCTGCCAGCATATTTGCTTACTCACTAGGAATGTGTGTACATCTGCGCAAGCATGCCTGTATATATATGTGTGTGAGGGGTAATTAGGACATTAGGAGAAGCTTCTGACAGGCTTGTCATCGCCACAGCCTGCCCAGTGGAAAGGAGCTGGTCAGAGGGGTAAGTGGGGGTCCAGCAGGGTCAAGAGACAGCTGCTGCACCACCACTCACTGTCTGGAAGCTCTCAGAGAATATTAAACCACCGGGGCCTCAGCCAAGATGCTCCCTTATTTATGGAATACACAAAGGCTTTCCACAAGGAGGTAGTGGCTAATTTCTGCCACTGTTGTGAAAGTGCTATTGTTTTTAGTTTAGTTTTTTTCTTTTTTTAATCATGAAACACAAGAGCATAAACATAAAAAGACCAGAATAAATGGCGATGGCATCGAGGCAACTGAGGTTATTTTGTAAATCAGTGAATTTGGAACACAGCGCCTGTTGTTCTCACTTTCTCACTCACGCTTTTTTTTTTTTTCTCATGATGATAAATCTGTGCGGTCTTACACCTCCTGTGTATCTGTCGCCAGCACAGAAAGGCTCTATTATTACAATATGAGACTTATTAAATACATCTCCAAAGGCTGATGACCTTGGTGATGGCATACCATTAATTGTATAGATGGATTATTATCATCACAACAATAACATGGCTGCCTTCTTGCTCCACTCACCCAAACACCTGTGCCCATTCCTCGGCTGCGTGTGCTCATATACTCATAATCACTTCTATCAGCCCAAAATGTTAACTGCATCCGGGGACGCTAAATACGTCCATTTGTTTGCAGTTGTAATGTCTTTTGTGCGCCTCAATCAGGCACCTGTCAGACACACACCTGCTACCTCAGAGCTAAGAGAAAAGGCAGAGGGAAAGCCTTTTGTTTCCTCACAGAGTTTATAATCAGCACGTTGTTTCCAATCTTCTCCCACCATTTTTCAATTTCCCATTTCCCTTTTCTCAGTCAAATCACTGCTATCAATCAGGTGCGTGTTTGAGAACGAGAGAGAGAGGAGAAAGAGAGGGGGAAGTTCCTTGATGGCACCATCTCCAGCCCCAGGCCTCATTAGTCAGAGACTGCAGAAAAGAAATGTGTGCGTGGATGTGAGTGGCGCACGCACGTGCGAATGTGTGTGCATGTGATAAAAATGAATACAGGGAGAGTGTGTCTGTCAATATGAGGCCATTTAGCATTTCCTATTCCATCCAAATGATGCACAGCGGACATTATGCTCTCTATTTGAGTTTCTCTAAATGGATATTCAACCCAGTAAGTTCTATTATATTTTGCCCTTTCACTCCACTGTGCTTACTGATATCATGGCAGAAGATGACCTATAACGTTTCAAAACAATTTCTGTGCAACCATGACAACATCTTCTCATATCAGCTTGCAGTGAAAACATCTCAAAAATGAATGCAGCTGACTGATTTGGCACTCAATACATAACAGCTGCATAGGCACAAGCTATATTGATTAATGTGACAAGATGGGCTCAAAGTGCATCGACATCTTTGAGGAGAGTCAGCTTAGTTGCCGGTACTGAACACTGCTACAAGAGGAATAGCACAAAGCCCTCTGTTAACATTCATGAGGCACAAATTAGGAAACAAATACAAACAGTGAATAAAGGATGGGCAAACACGGCAAGCCGAGATTTTTGCCAACGTGGCAATATGTTCAATGTTTTACTGAGTGTATTGATTATAAAACAGATCCATTTGAAGTGGCTGGACAAAATGGCAACTATAGTAAATTCACAATGGCAGGGTAATATACAGCTTCACTGCTTTCATTTATTCACAGCTTGACATTTCCTCCCTTCCACAGAGTGTGCTCTAACTGTGTGCCAATGGCCACATCATTTAGACTGGACCCGCATGAATATTTAACATTAGCGCCTGGCTCGTAGCACGCAGAAAATGAATTATTTTTAGTGGGCTTTGCAGAGGCACCGTGAAAAACCCCTCACTCCGGTGATGAATCGCTGGAGAGTTTATGTTGTATTAAGCAGGCAAAACAAATGGCTATCAATCATTTGAAGCTTTCCATGCTTGCCAGCTATGCATCTCTTGCTCCCCTTTCAGAGATTCAGTTGGTTTTCAGAGGGATCAGCTGCCAGCTCTGGGTTGTGCAAAAAAAGGGTCAGCCTTGAGTTCACTGGTGTTTGTTGACAAGCCCTTTTCAGAAGAGGCAGACAGCCTGCGACTGAATGCAGCTTTAGGTAAATGTAAATACAGCTTTAGATGTGCTTCGTGAGTCAGCATCATGCTATTGTTAATGGAATAAAAACTTCAATTTCCATCCTTCCATGATGCCCTGTTTTTATCTGGCTGCAAAAACTGCTTCATAATCTCAAACTTAACTTTTGAGGTTTTTAAAATTACCCTTTTTTTCCTCTGCGTGCATTGCACTCCAGCTCATTACACATCCATTGCATCATGTGAAACGCTTCCAAACTTTATTCAGTCTGACAAAAACGTGACCAAGACTTACACAGGATGCATTTCACGGCACGCGAGCTATAATGAACTTGTATGGTACTGTATTATTGCACACTCTCTCAGAGACATTACACAGCTATATCAGCGATGATAATAAATCATTCTGAACAAACGGAGCGAGAACTAAAATCAAATATAAGCCGCAAATAATTTGTTTTGAACGGGCATCAGTAAATCTTGCGAACTTGGGTTTTGTGTATACAATTTTTAACTCTGGAAAATATCCACTGTAACGGAAAGCGATCAACCAGATCCATGGCTGGCCAATGATCAAACCATGTTTGATGTTTGAACTACCTAACCTCTTAAATCCCACTATCCCACTGTTGGGAGAGTGAATTAAAACTTGTCCTATACTGCAAAACACTCTTAATGGGGATTCCAATTTTTCTGCTTGACTAAAGATTATATGTCAGACTGAATTTCAGGGAAATGTGTTTAAACTGAATCTAGAAGAAGCCCAGAATTATGAAGAATATCAAAGTGGTGTTAATGTAGCTCTAAACTGACAGTTTAGAGCTACATCAACAATGCGTTTCCAACAGATAGTACAGCTCTGCATTTATTCAACTTTATTTTTTTAATATAGTGCCAAATCACAACAAGTCACCTCAAAGTGCTCTATATTATAAGACCCAACAATAATACACAGCCAGCACAAGTGAACCACACCAAAATAAAAATGCATTTCCATCTAGCATTTATGCAAAAAGTCATTTATTAAACCTCAAACTTAATTGGTGCAATCATAAAATAATAATTAACACACTGTAAATATATTACAACTCTAAAAAACTGTTGGAACATGCTGCTGTGCATCACATATTGTATGTAATCCTATCAGACAATGTGTGACCTTCAAAGTACTTGAAGGATATTTTATAGAAAACTGGGTTAACAGGGCTTAAATTGGTTTGTATGATTTCTAATAACAGAATGAAACAGAGCATGTGTGACAACTGTGCGACCTACTTTTTAAATTTATGTTTGATATAGTGTTTGATAAGGTTTAAGAGAATTTTGGTTCCAGAGAAGCATACGATCTGAAATCCATGAAAAGATCTTTTGTACCATTTTGTGCGAGGGAAAGGTTCAAGTTGAGGTTTGAGTGAATCATCATTTGTAAAGCCGACTGTAATAACTCCACGGCAGACCTGTCCACACTTTCATGCTTTTCAGCATCTTTATTATCACGGTGGCTGTTTTACACACACGGCTGCAGCTTTGCAGCTCACAGCCGAACACATCACCAACAACAACAACAGAAACTCAGGAACCAGTACAGCCTTTTAATACACGTGCGGCATAATCGCTGATGCTGCTCAGGTGTGTCCGCCTCGCTGCAGCCAGGCCACCGACCACGCCCTGCCACATAGATTTAAAATGACATCTGCATCAGTGAAAGGCTTGCTGGATCCTGATAGACCACTGCCAAGGCTGGTGGTACAAAGGTGTGAATGCCGCAAATAAATAAAACTGCTTGCAGAAATTTAATTTAAAATTAAATCCTCCAATATTAAGAGTGCCAACAGACCAAACCTAAGAGCGCATAGAGAAGTAGTGCTTATAGATGATTAAATCAGCGCCTCATGCTTCCCCTACCTGCTTTGAGTTTTATTTGATTGGCTACGCAATTACCTTAACATTGGTTAATTGCTAGTTAATCTACCTCTCAAAGCAATCACATAACCCTCTGGTCTGCCAATCAGCAATTTAAAAAAATCACGTTTAAATTCAGTCAGCTAAAATATACATGTGCACACAAACGAGTGCCCAGCATGCCGACGTGACACGTGGAGTTTACAGATTCTCGGATTACTTGACAGTTTCATTAAAACAGATTACCGTGACCCTGAAGTTTTAATCTACCAGATAAAGTGAAGCTGTTTTTACACCCATCATCAAGGATGCACTTGATTTCCAACAACATCCGAACCTGAGATGAGATTTGGCTTCCTTCAAATACAATCTGAATTGATTAAACAGAAACTGGCAGGCTGAACAGAGCAGAGCAGAGTACAAACCCGTCCACGCAGCCAGTAGCGACTGTGGACACAAGATTGAGAGTAAGATATCCGGGAGTGGCTGGGCACCTGAGTCTGAGAGATAGTAGCGCTTACTTGCGGGGGGGGGGGGGGGGGGGGGGGGGGGGGGGGAGCGGGGGGGGT
>VVHJ01021234.1:81640-103715 GCA_015107715.1 Tylochromis polylepis
CAATATTTAAAAAAAAAAAAAAGAAAACTAGAGTTTTTTTTTTCTTTTTAGTGAATCCCCTAAAAAAGCAGCTTGAAGATTTTTAACTACCTGCATCTGCGCTGGTCTCCCAGTTGACCAGCTAAAGCAGATGGCCAGTAATGTCAGCACTAGCAGGAACTTTGTCTCCCAAGCTCAGCTTAGCCTCTGTCGGGTCCCCCTGGTTATTTGAAATGCTCACCAAAGGTCACGTCTGCCATGTTAGAGTAAACAGGAGGCCAGTTATACCAACGTGTTTTGTCTCTGTAACACTCTCAGTGGGATGCCCACACTCTGTTTTGTTTAAGTGGGCCTGTCTCCAATCAGCTAAATCAACAGCAGCCGTTTGGAACAGGAGCTGGAGTGACAGGTGAACTGTGGCACTGTCTGCTTTCCTTCCCCGTGTTATCAGCTCCCAGGTTTGTGAATGGCAGGACTTGAGCCACTCTCCTGTCGATAGTGAAACAACCCACCGGGACACACAGGAAATCCATTAGCCCAGTACTGCTGTTTGACATGCTCTCAGTGAACTGCACCTATCTTGACACGGTGCAATTTGAGGCTGTCCTGTGACTGAATTACTGAGGGCACTGTTGCATCAGTTTGAGGGACTAGAATGGTTAAAAAAAAATTTTAAAAAAGAAGAAGAAGAAGAAAAGAGCAACAACCATACGAGTAATGGTGTTTCTTTTATCCAAATTCAAAAAAAGACATTTTCTGACTTTCAGACATGATAAATTTTTTCACGTATATATTCAATGAAGGTAAGTTTAACATGTATAAAGAGCTTAGGTAGATAATATTTAAAGAAATGCTTCACCATTGTAAATGCCTGACACCACTCTCAAAGCAGCATCCTGCCTGTTATAATTACGGACTTCTAGTCAATAGTTGGGTAATTTGGCTGAGTAAAAATACTTGCAATGAAAGAAACAGCATTTCAACTGCTTTCCATGGAAACTAGCCAAAGCCAGGTTAAAAGTCTCTAAATGTTGTCAACCCCTAATTAGCATCTTCGTGACATCGTCTTGTGACAGTTGCATTCTTCTTAGTGTCAGCTGCTGTCAATCTTTTACATGCTTTTTTTCCCTCTGTGCTCACATACATTGTTTTTAATACAAATTATTTCTCTATAAAACTATAGTCATACTCTGATTCAATTGCCTGACAATAAAAAAGAACTGCAACATCCTCATTAACAAAAGCATTTATCAAAAGTTTAGGAATTTTCTTTACACTATTGCAGCTTATGTGTGTCTATGTCAGCTGCCATGCAGTTAAATGAGCGTGCTGTTCTCTCTGAACAAAGCAGACCTAAAATATGTGTATCTATGGCAGAAAGGTACTTGCAGAGTCTATTTTGTGCAGTATGGCCAGTCAACAAAGTCTCCAGCTTTGTAGCCAAAGACTAAATTCTGAAAAGTTAATAAATATACAAAGACAAAAACAGCGAACTTGGTTTTGTTTAAAGATAATCACATCATAAACATCTCTGACTCGGTTATTCTAATTAAAGAGCTAGAATATGAGGTGTTAAAGCTTTAGTGTGTTTGTAAGTAAATTTTTTACTTTGTTACTTTGTTAATGTTATCTAAGTACATTACATAAAACGTCACCTCATTTAAAGAAAGTAGGACTTTTTTGGGGGGGTGAATTTCCCCAATAAACTACTCAGGCGATCCAACCTAAACTGAAGTGCTGTTTGGACACCTTGTTAGAAAAAGTGACACATTCCAGTCAAAGTATGGTCGTACACTTTCAAACTCTTTCACACCACAAAGTATAGTCCTCACTAAACAGGCTCCCAGTTTGTCAGATGTAAAGGCTGCTGACTTTCATGCCATCTGGTGACCTCCTCAAAGCAACTAGGAGACATTTCTCTAGTGGCAGTGATGCAATATAGCACCTCTGACTGTATTATTGGTTATTTCTCTGCAGGTGTCCTTCAGCCCTATTTAGGTCACTCCCTCCACTGCGTTATACAAATAAAATTATGCACAGATTGCAATTCAACTGCTATTCCGCCACTTGGCAAATTGCTATGAGGCCAGGAGAAATTGAAAAAGCTGGCAAGGTCTCAGCTACCTGACAGTGACTGTGACTATGATGAAGTATCCTCCTGTTACCGCTGTTGACTTTGCCAAATATCGGAGATCTCCACAGTCTCCACCCCATGCTCTGGGCCCGCCAGCTTTATAAACAGAGAGCAACCAGTGCCAACATTTCTATGAGTAACACCAACAGCCCAGCCTGCAGGATCATGTCTCTCTGAATATCTTGCTGAGAGGTTACTTCGTCTTCATGTTCTGTTTTGCTCCTCACTTAATTTTGAGATCTCAGAAGCATATTTCTCTTCCAGGTCTTGGTGGCTTGGAACACTCTTCACAGAAAAGTTGTGAATCCAAACAATCAGTGGCAACGGATTGTGTTAAAAAACACACAGAGTTCAAAAACACATTAATGAGTCACTGTAAAACACAAACAATATGCATATATGTAATCCAAAATTTCTTCTAATCATCGATATAAATGTTTTGTTTGGGTTTTTTTTAACTTTTTTTTTTTTTTAAACTTACCTTTATGGTGATTGAAGAGGTTTGAGTTGTATGTGGAGCTACTAGCTGTCAACAAAATCTGGCAACACTGTTTGGGGGCTGACATTTTTAGCTGCTGCTTTGTACCATCTATAATTTGAACATTTGACACCAGCTTAGTCATTAGGAAATGAACTATAATCAAGAACGTGTAGTGCTGTATCCTCAGGACGCCCCATGTGACTCCATTTATCGGATCACAGCATCAAGTAACCAACTGCCATCAAGAAAGATTTTCAAATTATAGATGCTACAACGTAATAGCTAACAACGCCAGCCTCCAAACAGTGTTGCCAGATTTTACCAACACCAGTTTGGAATAAATCTGATTTGATCTTTAATCAAAACTGAATATACCTCTTCCATTTTATAGTATTTGGTCTGCACATTTTTAAAGTAGAGGTTCTCAAAGTGTGATGGGTAAATGCCAAAGAAAATTACAACTGGTGTTTGTAATTTGTCTGGTTTATATTTATAATTTCAATTATTTTTGATGCTTTATAGTTTTATTTTAAAATCATTAGTAAGGTGGCTATTATAATCATTAAAGTTAAGAAAGGTCATTCTGCAACGATGACTAAAACAGAAGAGCTGAAATTGAATAAACAAATCATTCTGATCTGCCATACGATAGAAAGGAACAGTTATGCAATCTTTCTTCGTCACCGCACGGGCCGCCACTGGCCTGTGGGCCACACTTTGTGAATCCTGGTCTTACAGTGAATGCATACGACAACACAACCAAGCATATGCATGTCAAACAACACTGAGTCCCACACACACACACACACACACACACACACACACACGCGCAATCACAAGAGCTGAACTCAGAGGAAGAGACAGGTTATGACAGGAGTAAAGTGGTTATCTGAGATAAGAAACGTCTATCCTTCAACCGAAAATCATATTCTCCCTCCACATTTTATCTGTGGGTAACACCTGTTGCGATGAAAACAAGTCGAATGGATATAGACACATGAGGGATATTCACTTGCCAATATCCTTTTAGATCCAGGGCAGGAAAACGAAGCCACACTGTACATCCCGTTTATGCACTTTAAATGTGCATATTTGTGCGAAGTCACGTGGTAGCTGTGTAAACACTACCGCCTCCTTCAAAACCAGAACTACTTCAAGTGGGAATTTCATCGAATCCCACAATCATTCCTTCTAAAATCTCAGCATAAACACTTTGCATTCATCCAACCAAGCGAGGCCAGAGAAAGTCTGCAGGTCACTCCAGTGAATTTATTGTAATGTGCCGTTCGGTGTCCATCAATCACATCAAACTGCTCTTTAAACTTGGGGACATTTTGTATTTTTGACGAGGCTCACTAGACCGAGCACCCTGTGTTTAAGGCCGAAAGCTTACGTTTATGTGGCTGCTGGCAGACTGAACCCTGAACTACATGTGGCGTGGAAATCTGATCCATTTATCTTTCGGATTGTGAAGATGCATCTGACCTTGCTACCCCGAGGAAATGTTGATAAAGCTTTCTGCCTCAGAATCATGGTTGATAGCATTAACGTTTCTCTGGAGCTTTCGTGTTACACACCGGCTAACACGTGCAGACCAAACAGAGGAGTGTGGTACATGTTGTGGCTTGAAATTGGAGATTTCTCAGTCGTGTTTCCTGCCAGCATATTGTAACATTTTCAGAGTCCATAAAGATGCTGAAATGTGTAACTGCGTGTCGGTTTCACAACAAAATACTCCAGATTTGTCTTTGCACACCTCAGCTGCTATGATCTGAGACCGATTCTCAGCATCCAAATATGTTGAAACATCACCGGTTGTCAGGCAGTGGAAATATCTACCATGCCTGACATAAAGAGAAGCAACATGATAAATTAGGTCAGAGATAACAAGTGTCAAGACTGTAGCTCCATCTCCACCTCTCTCTTCTTCCTCTCTCATAGCTCCCTATTTTCTCCCTGTGCTCTCTTGTAGACAGACCCAGTAAATACCACATGTGCATACAGCTCTCACCTGTTACAGCTGTTGCCCATTATCACATAAGCCTCTGCTTTTTTTTTTTTTTTTTTTACCCATTTTTCTCCAGTTGGTTGTCATCCTCATTCTTACTGCTGCTGTTATTGGTCTGTCCTTAGAGTGATGTATTGTAACTATGTGCATTTCCTCTTTTTTTTTTCATCTTCTCCTTTATGTTACTTTGTGTTACTGGTGAAATCTTTTGTTTTGTACTCCGCTGCATTTATCGTGTTGTTGGGTATAATCATATCATATTCTACTATTGCCATTTAAAGGACACAAACAATCAATTAAAGTCATGTTGCCTGCTCAGGATCTGTTGGGATTCACATGTAAATAACAGACAAAATGTTATTACTTACATATGTGATCTAAAAAACAAAGGACCTTTCATGAATAGCTCACACGCTGTTCAGCGATATGAGAAGTACCTTTTTGTTCAAAGGACACCACCTTTAGATAGATCCTGTCCAGACCACAGCAGCACTTATTAAGTTTTTCAGAGTTTTTATGGCAGTCTCTCACAACAACAAATTCCCTTCCTGCTCCACATCATTCAGCTTGACTGCTAGGGCAAAAACATTATTTGAACTGACGAATAGGTCTACCTCATTCTAACCCATCACTTTCCATTGCTGTTGAAGCTGGGCTCTAACCCTTATGTGAGAAACTCCATGCTAGCTCCTTGAGTTCAACCACCAGCTGTTCACCAGACAAGTTAGCACTGCTGAAAGAGAAGACATCGCATGAAAGAAGCTAAAGATCGCGAAAACATTCAGCAGTATTCAGCATCCTGAATGCTTGCAAAGCCAAATGGATATCTTCTTCTTCAGATGTTTCTCTCACGCCGGTTTTCTTAAATGTGAAGCTTCTGCCTTGTCAGTTCTGCTACATGGCCAGCAACCTGATGTCACCCTCCCTGCCTTTAAACTATGACACCTGTCACAGAAAATCATGTAATTTGGTGAAAACCTCCGACCCTCCAATGTCCTTCCAGTTTCATCTACTGTTCTTTTGCTCACTCTGGCTTTCTTGTGCTGACACTTATGGTAGCCTCCCTTTGAGAAAGGAATGGTGCAGCTTGTTCCCCCTGCCCTGCCAAGCTCCATCTGTTGACCTCTGCCTGTGCTCACTCATCTCTGTAGGGTTTTTTACCTGTCTGTCGCCTCCTGATAGGAAAATAGCTATACTTTTGGCACTGATTAGCACTCTCTGTCAGCATGGCTCATTCTGGACTACTGTCTGAAACAAACCCTCTCATGAGGAAATAAGAAGTAGATCATGATTAAAGTCTCCTTGTTCTAAATGAACAAGTGCAGAGGTCAACAGTACACAGGTTTGCCACCTTCTAGGTCTTCAGGCTTTGCCTCTTCTTTTATGATCTAATTAAAATTTTTGGTCCCACACTGCTTGTAAATTCATCCAACACACCATGCCACCATGTCTCATCCTTAGCTATTTCTCAATGATGCCTGTGCAGCTTATACACATCTATCCTCCCAAGAAAAATGAGCGTGCCAGTCATATAGCCAAAAGCAACATATGTTTAGCTACAAGCAACAAAGTGACACTTCTCTGTCTGGAACAAAAGGAGAAAGTAATGCTAACAACAAAGACGCAAAAGAAATAAAAACTCGCTATCTGGACAGGCCAGAACCAGGGATAAAACTGCTGACCTGAAAATTGAAACATGCTCTACCACCCAAGCACCGCCAACCAGTATGTTTTACTTTGTGTCTGCGTTGGTAATTCAAGGTGATCTGTCCACGATAGCGACCAAACAGCTCGAAATGGAAAACGACAAAAAAAAAAGATTAAAATGTTTACAATAGAGCGCATTAATATCTTTTTTTAAGGGCTCCGGTTCCATAACTTATTGAGGTTATTGATATTTTAGGCTCACTAAGAGACCTGACATTCATGGGTTTAAACATTTCCATACTAACCCGCGACCTCCACCAATAACAGACGCGTTACAGTTCAGGATTGTGGGTAGAGCAGTTCTGTTTCCACAACATTGCAAATAAATCACTTTTGTCTTAAAAAGGTTGAGATATGGTTAGCTTTTGTTTCTAATCTTCTGTTTTGTTGTGAAGCACTTTGTGACATTTATCTTGAAAGGTGCTATACAAATCAAATTGTACTTCACTTACTTACTTTACAGATGATACAGATGTGTTTTTACAGGAGCACATACCATCAGCTTGCCTTGTCGTAGGTGATTAGTAAGTCTACTTTAGATGGTTACAACATTATGTCTCATAATCAAAATCCCTAGGTAGAACATGAATGTGATATTTACTTCAGAAACCTCCCTGTTGTGCTCTATACAAATCCTCAATGACCTGCTGAGAAAGCAAACACGCATTATCAGCAGGCAGCTATCCTGTCTAAAGAATGAAAATGACAAAGAAAGAAAAAGATTCAGAGAACATATTCAGTGATGAGCTTTATTATGTAAAGGATTAGCTAAATTAAAATTTAATTATTCTTCTTGTTTTATGTTTGCCTGCTGGATTTTGCTTAATCTCAGTGTGAACTGGAATGACTGAAACCAGGAGATGGTGACTGGTGACCTAAAAAGAATAGAATACAGGGCTGTACAAAGCTCCAGTGCTCTTGTAATAAAGTGATCAAATTATTTTAAAAAAAATTATGTCATTCCCTAAATCAATGATTCAACATTAATATATGGAAAGGCTGACAAGGACTTGCTGTAAAACATTTTGAGCTTTCTGTGGTTTTATACACACACTATTTGTATTTGTGTACAAAAGATGGACACGAGTGTTATGAGATATGCATCAGTGGTTTTTTGAAGTCCTGTCTCGTGCCTCGACTAAAACGTTATGACCTTTGCCGTGGTATTTTGTCTTTTTTTTTTTTTCTCTTGAGTTGGAGTGCTCAGTTATCATCTAACACTATCAAGTGTACTCAAATAATTGTATGGTTACATCACACAGCAGATACCTGCTAATGTGCTAAGCAAATCACAAATGCGATGAAAACTTTCTTGTTAAAACTTCTTGAGTGCTCTTAGTATAATTAGCAATACAGGAAGGCGTATTACTTGTCACATACAAAACACCACAAACATGGCCAAGAGGTCCATTTCAGTGTCTCAAAGCAGCCAAACCCCAATAATTAATAACTTTAAGTCTTAATTTGATTCAGATGGGTAAGTAATAACAGAAATCACCACCTGTAGCTTGAAGAAAACTGACTAAATAGAACAAAAGTGCTTTGTACCAGGCTGTGAACAATGTGTATTTCACCTTTAAGGTTTTATCATTATAGTCTATTGAGTTCAACCACCAGCTTTTCTTTTTACAGCCAGACGCTAATGGCTATTGAAGAAATTTTTTTTTACTGTACATTTGATGAACAGAAGTCCAAACCTCTGTTCATCATTCTGTTTCAAGCTGAGACCAACCTTGCCTCTGACAAAAACTGTTGTTAGGAAACAAAACAAAATATATATTTTAAGAGGCTCTTTAGCAGCAGTGTCTAAAATGCAAAATGATCTTTAGTTTTTGCATACAAATGCTTTAATAGGATCTTGATAGGTGAGGTCATTAGAAGCGATTAAAGTGTCCAGTAATCATCCTGCTGTTCTCTTGCTGTTTGGACTGTAGATGAGCTCAGTGGTTGAGCAGGGAGCAGGGTACCAGCATTAGCACCACGCAGAGCAGCAGTGCTCTGATTTACTGTTCCCAGGGCTGGTGATTGAGGAGAGCATTACGTCACAGCTGATAGATCAGAGAGTCTTACGGCAGAGTGGAGCTCCATCAACTGCTGCTGACAGTAGCGTTAGTGCTGACAACCAGCGAAAATGGATTTATGGAAAGAAAGAAAAAAAACACAGATACTCTATGCACTGACACAAAACAGCAAGAGCGCTTACAGGCACAAAACACACACACGTACACACTAACTCAATATTGCACAGGCCCATAATTCTTGGGGGCAAACACATGCATTCAATAAGATACATGAAGACATTATTGCAGCAAACCCAGATCTGCACAACACAGATGCTCCAATAAAATGCTTACCGGCAAAGTGCTAAACAGAAACACTTTAAGCTGTCAATCGACAGTATGTTTGTGGTAGTTAATGTATTTCTTATTATTTCTTCCTGGGTGGCAGTTACTGCCATCTCACACAAGGTTTACTCCAACAACCCAATGACATACAGGTTATAGGGACGGGAGACTTTAACTGCCTGTGGGAGTGCTTGCTTTTAATTTGTCTCTCATGCACTTTTTGATTGCCTGGCCAGTGTGATATCCTGTTTTGTTCACTTTTCTTTTCCAAGTCTGAATCTTCAGCTTTTTTACTTAAAATTCAGCTTTTCAAAGTGGGAGTTAGGGCTGGGGGAAAGACAATTAATACAGTATAGTACTGTGATATTTTGCGTGGAAATATTGTATCAATAAAGGAAGACAAAATACTGATATCTTATTATAAAAACTGAAAATAAAATATGAACTTTGCTTTACTTTACTAAAATATATTATTAATATTAATATTAACTAATTAATTAATATTAATAAAAGAATTTAGTTACATGAAGGAGGAAGTTGGTCAAACAAAGATTGGGGCACAGGAGAAAGAAATCAGAGAAGCACTGTCTGCTTTGATTTTCTGCAACAACGATGGGACAAAAGAGACATAAATGACACTTAGAAATATCACAAACATGACGGCTCATCTTACGCAGCACCATCCTGTGATAATGTTAGCTGAGAATGGCAAAGCTAACAGCACATCATCTCAACAGAAAACCCAACCAACAGCCCACACACTTAGCTTGAAAAAGCTACTTCCTGATTTACAGCAAGCTAAGAAAATCACACAATCCAAGACCTGAATCCGTACAATGTTGTGGAAAATGAGCACTTTTGTTACATGCTCAAGACACAACCATACCCACGCTGTGTCTTGTCCATGTTGAGGAAAAGCTGAGTGTTGTAAAAAGAGTTGCATTAACTTGCAAGGCATGGACTTCACGGGCTACCATTCATATGTGACTATAACTGCTCATTATGTCCCAGACGACTGGTGACTGCTGTCTCATGTTCAAAATAGCTAATACTACACAAGTGTACATTCATTTAAGTCAGACTAAACTGTAATATAAAAAGATCAGTTTGTCAGGTGCATGCAACATTTATGACAGCTTTTACCGACACTTTTTTTCAGTCTGTTTGTGGTAAACAAAGTTTACCTTTGAGGATATGGTTTGCAGTTGCAAAAAGGGAACAAATCAAAATATATCATTGTAATACCAAGCATATCGCAAAATGTTAATATCTTATTAAGTAGCATGATACAGTAATACTGCATTTTGTGGTCTCTGGTCATTTCCAATTCTATGGGCGTCTGCTTTTTTTTTCTTTTACTCACTGATTATTTTTTTAATGTGTGATGTGCCTACGTTTCCTTCCCTTCTTTATCTACTGATATTGCTTTAATTCCTTCTTCTTTTGACTGCTCCCTTTAGGGGTTGCCACAGGGGACAATCTGCCTACAACTCACCTTATCCCTAGCATCCTCCTCTGTCACATCACCCCTCTGCATGTCCTCCTTCACTTCATCCATAAATCTTCTCTGTGGTCTTCCTCTTTTCCACCTGCCTTGCAGCTCCATCGTCAATATCCCTAAATGTATCCTTAAATGTAAATTTACGTTGCTGAGGTATTACAGCTACACACACTACACTATCATACTACCGTAATATAGCAACATATAAAAATGACTTTATTCATCATCTGAGATGTGACAACTTATGCGCATTCTGCCCATAATTCAACTCTGAATCACAATAATCAGTCACCTTACTTCTGTTTTTAATATTTTTAACATTTAAAATCTTTTAAATTATTAACTGTTGTTTAATAATTTCTAATGGAGATTATTTCATCTTAGCGCATCATTAAATATACACTTTTGTGTTACAAAGGTAAGCAATGATGTTTTTTTATTAGATTGATAAAACTCTTGGGCATCATAAGTCCTCTCTCTTGATCTCCTACTGCTAACAGCAAAAGAAGAAGTTGTACCATTGCCTGTTTTGAATGGAGTTTAGCCAACTTTACTCATCTTCAGTGCCAGAGCTGAGCAAGTCAGAGCAGAACAGAAATGTGCTGCCCTCCATTTCCATTACACATATCTGTTTCCTTCACATCTAATTTAGTAGCTTGGTAATTTGGAGAGAAGACTCGGATTGTAAAAGTTTATAGCTTTCCATGCTGTTATGCTGTGTGTACAGTGTGTACAGTGACGCAGCTATTTATCAAGGTCTTCCCAACATATGATCAGAGTAACTGAAGGTTAAAGGCAAGCATACTATATCCTGCACAGTGTATTTAACTGTGACCTCCGAAGAGACTGCTGAACATCGGCTTGAAGCTAATTCTGGTATGGTACATCAAATGATATTTAATGTTCACTTCAAAAGTAACAAATCAGTGGAATAAATAAAAGTGATGACTGCTGACCTTCTATATATCTTTCAGGCCTATGATTAACTAAGTTTGCTGTGCAGTGTGTAGTAAGAAAATGGATGATTGGATCTATATTTCATCTTAATGCATAAACTCGCCACTCAAAATCAGAATGCTTGGAGAGGTTTTGATGTATTCTTTAAAAATAAATAAATAAATAAAACTCAGAAAGTACTTACATGGACCAAAAGAAAGTGCATGGTTTATTTAAAATGTACCTGTAAATCTGAGTTTATGAAAGCCAGAGGCTATAGTTACATAATGACTAAGTTCACTGAATAAATGCATGATTTATCTACACTTATTAATAATAAATTATGTTTTTTTTTAGACTTCAGAAAGAACTTATAGATCTACAAGGTATTTTGATGAGTTTAATAATCACTGACACGTAACATGTTGTTTGTAAAGATGAAGTGAATCGAGCAAGCCACTATGCAGAGTTTTGAAATATTAATTCCAATCTACTCCCACACTGGTGATAGACATCAGTACATTACACTGTTAATTAATTAAATAAGCCAGTTTTTCAATTATTTCCAATGTGATGAGTGTTTATTCTTGAACCACATGAACTAGCCATCCACCCAACAACAACCACAGCAGCGGCGTGAGTGCTATAGGCCCTGCATACCAACTGCTTATCAACACAAATGCAAATGTGACCTTTAATATTAGAAACAAAATTATGAACGAGATTCAAATTCAATAGCTGGCAGACATGAAGCATATCGTCAATATCCATGAAGGGAACCTACAGCTTTGACTCTGTTAGCGGTGCAGGTTAATTGAAGTTAGCCCTTTAAAGAAATACGAACAGGTCGCTGACTCAACAAAGGATGACAAAAGTGGAAGAGTTATGACATTAATACAACAGTGTACTGCCAAGTAAACGGGCTTCCTTTATATGATTACCACTGACTAACTCAGTCTGCTACACGGAAACATCATGGAGGAAAAGTCAAACCATTGCACAACTCAAGCAGTTCGTGTTTGGACACATTTTTGGCTTTTAAACACTTGGAGCACAAGAATATTAGCAAAAAAACCCAAAATAGTCCCAGCTTAGTTGGGCTTATTTATAGTAAAAACATAGTGAACTATGAGTGCAAGAGCAAAAAATGACCAAGCACTTGGTGACAGTGGGAAGTAAAACCTCCCTTTTAAAAGGAAGAAACCTCCAGCAGAACCATGCCCAGGGAGGGGAAAGAGAAGAGAGCAAAGAGAGACAGGCCAAAAGAAACAAAACCACAAAAGAAAATATAGGAGTGAAAGCTAGAGTTTAATGATGATTGAATACAGTAGTGGTGTATAAACATAGAGTGAAAAGCGACGAGTCAAGGAAAATCACTCACTGCATTATGGGAAGCCCCCCCCCCCAGATTCCTAGGCCTACTGCTGCATAACTCAGCGGGGCTGATTATTCAAGATTTGGTATGTGAGGAGAAGGATTTTATATTCAGTTCTGAACTTAACAGGGAGCCATTGAAAAGAGGCTAAAATGGTAGAAATACAGCCTCTCTTTCCAGTCCCAGTTAGTGCTCTCACTCCAGCATGCTGGATCAACTGGCAGCTTTTCAGGGAGCTTTTAGAGTGACTTAACAATAAGGCATAACAATGGCCCAGCGTATAAGTAGCAAATGCATGAACTAGTTTTGCACCATCACTTTGACACAAGATAATTCAAATTTAGAGATCTTGTGCAAATTAATACAGTCCTACACATTTAATTACTCACTGACAGACATATCCTGCTCAAAAAAACCCTCCAAGATTCCTCACAGTATTACTTAAGGCTAAGGTAATGACATCAAAACTGGTTAGACACCGTGTTTCTATGATATTTAGGACTGAGTACAGTACCCTCAGTTTTATCTGAATTTATAACTTGGAACTTAGAGGTCATGCAGGTCTTTAACTAGGTGATTTGTGTCATTTGGCTTCGTGGGTAAATAAAGCTGCAAAGCAATGAAAGTGTATGCAGTGCTATCTAAAAATACTACCTAAGGGAAGCTGGTCCCAACACAAAACCCTATGGAACGCCATGCCTAACTTTCCTGTGTGAAGAATACTCTTCATTTCCATTAAGAAAATAATACTAGCTAATCAAAATCAAGATAAAATGTTCCATTAATTTTGATTTTGATTTGAGGTCATATTGCCCAGCCCTAGTCCTGCATAACTGCAGAAATATACAGAAAGAACTCACAACATGGCATATGGCTCAGATCTCATTACCGCATTCAAACTTCAGATTGTTCAGTTTAGGTTAGACATGCATGAGAATATGTCGTAATAACAGTCTGTTATTTAGAAGGAAAGCTAAAAAACCAAAATGTCAATTATATGTGATTTATGGTCATACCCCAGGGAAAAAGTAATAGATGGTGCACATTGTGTAAACATAGAACTTGTACTAGTTATATGTGTGCAAATAAAACTAGCACACAGTGCACTGAATAAAACAACATTTTTGATGGTTAGCTTTGTTAACTTTGTGGGTTTTGTTTGTACTGGCTGCATGAAATTCCAGTGTGGGGAAAAAATGCCTGTTTACAGTATATAGTACTGGTATAATATTAGTAAAATTTATTTTTAAAAACATGTTTTTTCTTAACTGGACAGCTTTTGTTTCAACTCATACAACAGTATGCTGTATTTGCATCCAACTTAGTACCAAGTCTGCATCCAAGGTGAGAAAATCTCAGTCTTCTTACAGACAGGCTCACTACTTCACATATTGCGGGCTGGTTTAAACTCTAACAATGCATAAAATTTTATGAGCTCATCAAACATTCCAGGTGTAAAATCTTATTCTGCATAGTTACTGGTTACTGCCAGAACCACAGTGTCTTCAGATAAAACTGGGGCATCAAAACCTATGAAAAGAAGTAAAATATGATCTTTGGTGAAATGGAGATTGTGAAGTTAATTACTAGAATAGCATATATGTATTGCAGTTCTTATACTATTAGTACCACACTAACCCCTGCAGGTATTTGGACGCTTAAAAGTCCAAACTTCAGTGAGGGTTAGAGAGTAATTTCATATAGTGCAGCCATAAAGAAATAAATTCTAGACAGATGCAAACAAATACTTTAAATAATAAAAAAGGCTGGTGATAACTAGAGCAAACATGAATATTTTCCCCTAACGGGAAACCTCTGACTGTCACTCCATTTCTGGTGTGATGGACTAAAGTACAAATTGGGACACAGGTAGATCCTACAAGATAAGGAGAAGTTAGGACTACATGACAGTGATTAAAAACAAGAATTTCTTCAACAAAAATTCCCAGATATGTTTCAGTTTGCAGATTAAAGCAGCCAATGCATATAGATCGTGAGATTGATACTGCAGAAACCACTCAGGCACAAATAATGGAAGAGTTAGGGTAAAAATTGCAAAGGACATGTAAAGAAAGATGCTACCTTTTGGGGACGTTACACTTTTAGATGAGTCCAAAAAGTAAATATTTGTTACTGATGATGGAGAAGGTCCTCCGACAAGACTGTGCCAAGGGCACCATCAAGCTAGTAGGTGAGAACATCAGAGTGTGGGGCTGTTTTTCTTTCAATCATGTATGTGAGTGTGTATGTACTGATGGAAATATGAACACTGAAGTCTGCAGAAGTGTTTCTGGTTACAAACTGAAAGAAATCTGAAAAAAAAAAACAAACCTCAAGTGACAGAAATAGATCCTTCAGATCTAAACCACACTAGCTGTCTGTTAAGATAATATTTTGCCCAGGAGAAAATCAAAGTCTCAGAAAAGCCCTCCAAGACCTTGATTGAAATCATACAGAGCACCTATGGAATGTCATGGAGAAAAAAAAAAAAAGAAAGCCTCTGAGCAAGGATGACAGAAAGAAAGCTTTGCTGGCTGAATCCATGTTTAAATGTTAAACAGTCCTTCAAGCCAAAGAAAGAAAAAGAGAAAAAAAAATATTCTACCTGTCCGGATACTTTTGGAATATTGTGTATGCGCTATCATTTGAATATTTACCACAATGCTTGAGGGTTTTGTTATGTATTTTAAATGGTCTTTAAATGTTTTGTGGGCCACTGTATATTATTAATTTTTTAAAATTATTAAAAGTATTTTTCATCATCAGTGACTACAATTAATCTGTTCTTTTACAATTTCTTATCTGTTGAAAACACTTGTACACATACTGTACAAAAGCACAAACACACATGCATTTATTCTGAACGAAAGACTTCTATGATGCTCAATGTACAAAATGTAATTGAGATATGTTTTGGAGGCACTAGTTACATTTCCAATTAGCTGCACAGCTGCAGAGCAGGAGAGATAAAGGAGTCCCTTCAATTTTCTTTAATCAGATGTTAGAACACAAAGGCTCAGATAAGGATTATTTCTAAGACGATTGAGCGATGACAGGCTGTGTGTAATGTGTATTTGCAGCATGATGTGTACTTATTAACAGTAATCTATAGACTTCCTGAGGGCTTTAGAGTATGGTGTCTCATATGGCAACCTAACAAAATCATGGGTGGTGAATTCTTACAAATAACAACCACTATGAAGCCACAGCTACAGTTACATAAAGACATAATCTTTTCAGTTTTACATAAAGCATAAATTAACCACCGCTAGGCTCTCAAGGTTGCTGCCTCTTGTTTTGCCTTGAGCAAACTCTTTTCCATCCCATCCAGGCTGGGAGTGATGAGCCCTGTTATCCAGATTGAGGTGAGAGAAGGGTTGGTCTCCTGCCTCTAGCACCATCTGCTGCAAAGGGCCACTTTTAGACATGCTGAATAGACAATACTGTACTTGCAAACACAGGTGGTGATTATCAGAGCCATGACATCATCAATACAGACAGAACAGAGGGATGCTCAGCTCTTTTAGAGATGACTGGCTAAACCGGATTTGTCCATATAAAAGTATCCACAAAAATCTCCTGTCTTGAATAACTGCAGATGCGTTTTAAATCCAGTAGTCCCACATTTGATCATATTGTGCTGATCAAAGTAGGTCACAGGTGTTACTGTGTTACTAATGAACAGACCCCCAGGTTCTTCTTACTCAGAACTCAGCACTTGTTTGTGTAAGAAGGCATGCTTCTATATCATGCATGGTGTTCCTCAGAGTTCTCAATTTGGTCCTCTCTTTTATAACATACAAGCTTCATTCAGCCAAATTTAATGTGTGTAAATTTTCACAATGTAAATTTTAAATCAACAAAATCCAAATTAGTTATATTTATGAATGCTATTTAATGTTTATGGCACTTTTTAAAATCTTAGTGACCAATCAAAGTTCTTTAAATGACAAGTCACTGACAACTATACGATCTTACAGATCTTTAATCTATACACTTCAAGCACTTACAGTTGTGTGAAAATTAAAGTTTTTTACAGGACTCTATGCACTCCTGCACTGACCGTTTATCTAAGATCATTGCTGTTGTCTTTCCTTCTCGGCAATGCGTTAAATCTTACCTGAATGCTCCAGACCAGACCAGCAAACTGCCTAAACATCTGCTCAGTTAATTGATTAGCAGCACCTGGCTGCTACTTACTGTCTTAACTTCAGTGAAACAGTACTAGTGTACTTTGGTTTTGTTTAGGACTGCAGGGAATCATGTGAAAACTGTTTTGTTTTTTTCCACAGGACTTTAACCTACCTCACACATATGGCAAATTTAGAATCACCTATTAATCTAACATCTTTGGATTGTGGTAGGAAACGGTGTAAGCAGAGGAAACTCACACAGGCCCAAGGACAACATGCAAAGTCCAAGCAGAAGGGCCCCAGCTGGGGTTTGAACCAGGAATGTTCTTGTCATGAGGCCACAGTACTAACCACTGAAAAAAATTTAAAGAAAAAAAACAATTTTAAAAGGGACTTAACATTTAAAACGACAGCAAAATCCTGAACCTAAATCAAAAAGTTTGAGTATCGTGATGCATGATAATTTTATAGTTAGGCCGCCAAAGAGACCTCTACAAATCTGTCAGAGCTCAGGTCAAATAACTTGTGCTGTACTGAAGAAGGCTTCTATTACTTTTCATTTTTTATTTCTATTACTTCTACTTTTCACAGCCAACATTCATGCCCACTTCAGGTTATGCCTGGCCAACTGCCT
Source organism: Tylochromis polylepis (assembly GCA_015107715.1). NCBI lineage: Eukaryota > Metazoa > Chordata > Actinopteri > Cichliformes > Cichlidae > Tylochromis > Tylochromis polylepis. Next base: position 98,874 of record VVHJ01021234.1, read on the forward strand.
CAGAAAAATAAGTTTGAACTGCCTGGAAAGTGTGTGAGAAGTGTGGCCTTATCCGTGTATTTACACAACATCACATGGTGCTTTTCAGAACAGCTCTAAAAAAATTGTGCTTAGCCATTCACCCTAGCAGTTATCACGACACTATATGTAAAAATAAGCCTGAAAAATATATGTAAAATACATTTTGCTATTACATTTTATTAATTTCTGGAACATCTGAAAGATAAAAATTTCTTACCTGTCCCAACTATTGCACTTCACCATAAAATATAATGATGAAAATTCATTAGAAATCAATTTTTAAAACCATTTCCTGGCATTGCTAATGTCTTTTAGTAGTATTATTTATGTATGTATATATATATTTATTTATTTATTTGGATGTCGGGGAGCACATATAAGTCAATAAGTCTGCATTTTTTTAATCTAAAATGACATACCATGACTTATAACAAAACTTAATTTCTACTTAGGTTTTCCATGGTCTGCACTACCAGATATATAACCAGATATAAATGGGGGCATATGTGACAGCAGGGTATGGCTTGTGGCTCGGTTATAGGAGGGAGAAGTGGGGAAGGATGGTTGAGGGTGCGGCATCAGTTGGGGAAATAGTGCACCTGGAGTGCATTTGCCTTCCCCCTTCATATAGTAGGTGCCAAAGTAAGAAAGGTTGAACAGACTGAGCATGGAAGCAGGATATCTGAAGCTGGGCAAGCTGTAAAGCATTTTCCTGCATGTATGTGTATAGTAGAGGGATTGTGTGATCTAAAATCACTCCCTCCCTCTGTGGTTATTGAGGAGAACCTGCTACAGTATTTTAGTCTGATCCGAGTCTATCAGTGAGAGTCCTTCGGAGAAAGCACGTAACACACCCATTCTAGTGTCTTTGCTTTGCTCTCCTGCTGCCCCTGACAGAACTGATTTAAAAATGAGTTTACAGGGCTCTGAACAGTTTAGCACCTCCATATTAAGATAACTTTAACACTAGCAACATGCAAGTGCAAGCTGCCACATTTCAACACCACAGTTTCATAATGTTTCCAAACTGTTTCTATAATAAAATATATGATAAAGCATTAAATACCCAGGATGTGTTAAAAATTTCATCCTCGCACTGACTTAAGCCAGAAACAACCTGCGCATGGGGAGAGAAAAATGTCTTTCGGGCTATTAGATCAGAGCAGCGGCCCAACCTTTGAACCTAGAAACGAGAGAAAGCCAGCCTCAGAGGGAGGGGGATATTGACTGAGGGGAGAGGCAGGGCTGCGGTAAGTGGGATCTGAGGTGGGAGTTTCCGTGTCAGCGGGCTCATCTTACAGCCTCCCTGATGGACGATGGTGATGTCCCCCAGGGTCCAGATGGGATTCAGTGGTCAGCTCGGTGACAGCTGGTGAAGGGTGGTCAGGGCTCATGCATAATGGAGGCACAGCAGACCACACCACAACTTGACTGCTGCACTGATATGGAAGTAGTTCCATCTCAGTGTCAATACTGCAGGGTTACTTGAATATTAACTGCCGTTTATGCTCTGCTATCAGGACAGGCATTTAAGCGCTGATTGATATTCGCCTCTTCTTAACACGATCTCTTTTTTCTTAATTTTATACTATGGCCAGTCAGTATGGGCCATCACAAAAGTAAGAGAAAAAGGATAAGGTACGAGAAGTCAGGCGATCAGATTTAAAAGTATGTACATAAAAGAATGAAAAGTATGAACCACAAAATTAGTCTGCAGAAATATTAAGACTGTCATGGTATAAATATATTTTAAGCTGACATGTTAGAGAGAAAGGGTTAGAAAACGACTGCATATATCACATCAGGGAAACATCACTGATATGCATTCACTGGGAGTCGTGTTTATGTTCACATGATAAATCCAATAAATAAGTCCAATATGCACTCTCTCTTTTCATGTCCCCTAACTCCAGAAAGAAACATCCAGCTGCTTAGGAGCTAAATGGTCTACTTCGTCCACTAGCGAGTTGCTAACATTGTCTCTCTGCCATCTGGTGCTGAGAAGGTAATGTAAAGTGCATTCATCAGAGCTATAAAGTGAAAACAGCTCCCTGCTGCTGCAGAAAACGACGGCTATGAGCCAAAACAGTAAAACTGCAGCTATAAAACCAAAACAATGAGCTTAGAGACTCTAAAATGTTCTGTAGAGCCATACGAGGAACTGCAGAGATGTTCTATTTCCCTGTGGGATCGTAACTACAAGTGAAGAATTTTACAGTGAAGTCAGTTGGCTTATTGTAAATACAAACATATTGATTATAGACATTTTAGGCTATCCAAAATATAGATCGGACAACAAGTGGGCAACTATGTTATATATGTGTGTGTTTCACTTCCTGTACAGAGGCAAGCGCAATATAGCACATTTTAGTCCCCCTCAAACCAGGGAAGCAAGCTTCTTTATTTACGCCTGCTAGCAAAAAATCAAAACCTGTCACGAAGCTACAATGTGGCTGGATGCAGGACCAACAGGATAAAGAACATTTTGACCAAAAAACAAAGCAAACTGAGCCTTCTATCAGGACACCAGCGATAAGATATGAAAACTAAAAACTAACATTTGTTAGCTTGCTAAAAATATTTTGTTTGCATTTAAAGCCGTGGTTGCATATTGTAGGGCCAACTGTTTCCCCTCCGATGTGCACAGTTTTGAGCTCTGTCAGTATTTTTCTGTTATTTATTTGGACCTGGTCTTGAACTTTAGGTTTTATCTATCTGCATAATGAGAAGAAATTGAAACTGAATTATGATGGATGCTACAGTTTGGGTAATAACTTTCTCATCTTCCATTTTCTCCTCTAAATCAGTTCTGTCCTGGGGCTTTGTTTAAAACCTGTCTGATTAGCTGATGGCTCATGTGCATTCTCCTGGTGGGGTTCTTTTTAATGCTGAATTTCCACATCTCAGCAATGACATTTAGCAAAAATAAGACCAAGTTTTATGCAACTGTGATTGCTTTTATGAAACTTTACTGGATAGACTTCTCTAGCTGTGAGTATCTTAGTTCCTGTCATAGCTTCCCATTTCCAGCACCAGCAAGTCCTCACTTCTCAATGTGTTGCGAAATCAGTGCTAATAGCTATGCTGTTGTCAATGGCCACACTGCAGTACATCACCTCAATCAGTTATCCCAGCCCTTGTAGGCAGCCACCACTAGTAGCGACCCGACCCCCATGCCCGATACAGCAGCAGGAAAGTGCTTACCTAGGAGAAAAAGACAGAGAGGACATTAAATCAGTGAGCATAATATTCTAGTGAACACTAGACTCGCTTTCACAGATTAGCCAATCTCTTCTCTGCACAGTGCACTGCCACGGAGTTTTAACCCTCTCTACCTTCAATTGAAATGGAGAGAGGGGAGATTATCCCATATATTCTGGTGCTCAGCAGTTTATGTGTCTAAATGCAGGCAGCAACGAAGGTCAATATACACGTGTGTTTTGCAAAGAACAAATGTACTTCATCAAAAATACTGAAAACCATCAAGCTAATATTCACAGAGCAAAAGCTCAGGAGGAGAAAAGCAAAGGAGGGGAAAAAAAGCAAGTTTGGGTATTTCATGCTGTAGCCCGGGAGGGATTGAGCCCTGTATTCAGTCCACAGGCCTGTGTGAAGTGTTTTTCACTCGCCTCGATCAAAAGACAAGGATGTCTTCCAACGCCGGATGTTACATCACACAGCTTGATTCTTCACACTCTCTTATCCATTTCTCTGCTTATTTGTACCCTTTTAATTCCAGGGATCTCACAACCCCTCCACCGAGCCAAGTAGGCACACAAACAAGGCAAATGAACAATCAGAGGACGGAAGCTGCACAACTTCTGAGAGAAAATAAATGGAGATGCATGTAGTGTGTGGAAGACTTTAGTGAACTGAATCCCAATCAATCAAGTACCTACTACTGAAGTAATGTAGTAGTGGAAAACATAGAATGTACAATTGTGTACTATGATTAAGAGACGACAAAATGAACCAGGATTTGCTTCACTTAAGTCCTACATTATAAGAGACATTGAAATGAGGGGTAACATTTTACATTAAAGCCCTAACAGAATTCATAAGCACTATTAAGCTTTGTAAGAAATTAGCAATAACAAGTTATAAAGCAGTTGTTTTTTAAAGTTTTATAGGACATTGAGCATTTTGAGTTTGGGCCTCCTGGTTGTACAAAACAAGACATCCAAGGTAATCATCATTTTCTCACTTTTGTTTCTTCAGTTTGTTTTTATTTTTAACTTTTTATAATGAAAGTTTTAGTATCCCCTCGGCTTGCTGCCTGTACATTGGGGTTTCTCCCAGTGGACGAGAGGGTTTGTTCCCTGCGCCGTCGGGTCGGGGAACGGGTCCTGACTGTCATCTGCGCTTATGCGCCGAGTGGCGGCTCAGAGTACCCAGCCTTCTTGGAGTCCCTGGGCGGGGTGCTGGAGAGTGCTCCGCCTGGGGACTCTGTTGTCCTACTGGGAGACTTCAATGCCCATGTGGGCGATGACAGTGAGACCTGGAGGGGCGTGACTGGGAGGAACGGCCTCCCGGATCTGAACCTGAGTGGTGTTTTGTTGTTGGACTTCTATGCAAACCACAGTTTGGCCATAACGAACACCATGTTCGAGCATAAGAGTGTCCATAAGTGCACGTGGCACCAGGATGCTCTAGGCCGCAGGTCGATGATCGATTTTGTAATCGTATCACCAGACCTGCGGCCATATGTTCTGGGTAAAGAGACGGGCTGAGCTGTCAACTGATCACCACCTGGTGGTGAGTTGGATCAGGTGGCGGGGGAGGACGCCGGACAGACCTGGTGCGTCCAAACGTATAGTGAGG
>VVHJ01021239.1:2004-19291 GCA_015107715.1 Tylochromis polylepis
TCTTTTGTTTTTTCCCATTTTTTTTTTTTTTTTTTTGGTGCCCTACAGAGGCTCAGACTTTACCCCTGTTCCCTGAAAAGGTGTTTCCTACCTGTCCTATAACCAAGCTGGTGCTTTCTTCCTCCTGTGACCCTCAGTCTTCATCTGTGGCTGATTTAAATACTCTCCTCCCAGATTAGAGGAAATAACTTGAGCTCCTGAGCTCACATTATAGATGAAAAATGTGGACCAACAGCTTTGCAGCGAGTTCAGGTTTGAGGTCTTTGTAAGACACTTTTTTGAAATATACATGTTAACTGGTCGCATGTCATTCTCATACACAAACAGGTAAATGCTCCGGCACTATATGTAAAATATCTTGTTTTTTATGTATGCATACAGTAACAGTGGCTGAAAGTGGGAAGTGGTGATGCACTGCTTTAAATGATGGAGATAAATTATTAAATGGATGATAGGGACAGGTGATTTTTCATCATTAGCCAACATTAATTCAGACCTCCATTAATATAGCTTTCAGGCAAAGTGATCAGTAATTAAATTGTATCCTAATATCTATTTGTGACAGGGAAACAAGAAGCTCGGTTAATGAACATTTCAATTCCAGCTGTACCCGAGTCAAGCAACCAGAAAGATTAGTGCGGAGTATTTAACATTTTTGAAATAATACAGATTTAGCCAAACAAGAAAGAAGAGCTTACTGAAAGTTCAGGAACATATTCTAAACCCTCTAAACTCCCACAGATCTTAGACAAAAGGACAGCAGTCGCTCTGAGGGTTAGTTACAGTCACCTCGCAAGATGGAGTTTAATTTGGTTCAGTGAAGGGATACGATTCAGTGATAAGATTTGGTCCCAGCTCTACAGCTGCTCAGTAGAGCAGCAAGAATCATATTAAATGAGAACATAAGGAGATTATGTCTATGAACTATAAATCTCTGTGCTCTTACTTATATCCCATGAAGCCTGCTTGCTGTGTATCACGTTCATGTTTTCTAGGTGAACAGTGCAAGCTTTGTTTACTTTCAGCATCGGCATGTGAGCCAGTTTTATCAACCCATAGCAGTTTTAACCCATTTATTGAAAATTATTTTTTATAAGTAATGATAATATATATATTTTTATAGGATTTACAAAGAACATTTACTTACCATGAGACGGTACATATTCCACAGCAATGCTTTAGTTGTGATGGATGACCCAAGTTTGAATTTATGCATAATTTACTCTCATATTGGAATGTGAATTAAAGAGGTGGTGGGGGGTAATCTTTAGGGGGTAAATTATGAAACAAAATTAAGGTAAGATAAAATCCATGTGCAAGTGTTTCTACATCAAATTCTAAAGACACCCTTTTTTAGACAGCAAATCTGCATTTTAAGCTGGTATTAGTTTGTGTCTAACAAGCATTTAACATGTTAAATACTATCAAATGTGCTGGTTTAGCAATCCAGTACATATAATATATTTTAGCACAAACTGAGTAAAGCAGATTTTGTTCCCTGTTATGAAATGGAGGCTAAGATAATGAAGTAATAACTGGTTGGCATGGACAGGATGAAGGATTATAACAAGCAAAACCTGTTTCATGGGTTTCTCCATTCTGAAGTTAGACAAGCTGAGTCAAGTCAGTATATTTACAGTGCACATTTAAAAACCGGAAATGATGACCAGATGGGTTTTTACAGGGTGGCAACATTGAGATGTTGTTTGTTTCATAATTACTATCCTAATAAATAGAGTAATGTTAAAAAAATCACTATAAATACAATTTATTAAAATGAGCAGAGTACACAGTGCAGTGAAAAAGTACTTGCATCCTTTGTGAGTTCTTAGTCTTTTGCATATTTGTCACACTTAGATCTTTCATATCAAACACATTTAATATTAGACAAAGACAACTGGAATAAATACAAAATGCTGTTTTTAAATGATGATTTAATTTATTACGAGAAAAAAGATATCCAAGCCTATCTCTATTGTGGCTGACCTACAAAAATGACCTCCAAGAGTGCATTAGTCTAATTTTAAACAGATTTTTTTTTATGCTAAAAGAACTCCAGTGTGGAAGAATTAAAACAATTCTGCAAAGAACAGTGGGCCAAAATTCCTTCACACCGATGTGAAAGACTCATTGCCAGCTATCGGAAACACTTGACTGCAGTTCTTGCTGCTAAGGGTGGCACGACCATTTAATAGGTTTAGGGAGCAATTAGTTTTCCACACAGGGCTAGATAGATTTGAATAACTTTTTTCCTTTAACAAATGAAATGATCATTTAAAAGCTGCATTTTGTTTTCACTCCTGTTATCTTTGTCTAATATTATTATTTGTTTGATGATTTGAAACATCAAAATGTGATAAATAAGCCAAAAAAAGAGAAAAAAAAACCCCAAGAAGGAAGCAAAGACTTTTTTTTAAACAGCACTGTGTGAATAAAATCATAATAAATGAATCCTTACAGCTTCACATTGCCTGGCTGAAATCTACTCTTGTTCCCAAATGGATATCATTTCCTCTTATTTTATTGTGAATCTGACCTTTTGGTCAGAGAAGCATTCTTTAGAAAATAAAACATATTATTTTGAAAATCTTGTAGTTCCTTAATGTGTGTTTTTTATGACACACATTGCAACAATAATAATACCAATTTGGCCTGGTGCTGTACTCTGCGAGAGCTGTCTCTCTGTTTACTCGAGCAGCAGATAAATGAGGTCATACCTCTGAAAGCTCCGCAGTTTTATGGATACATATAGAGGACGTTAGAGTCAAGAAAACAAGAAAAATGAGCCACACTGTCATGCTCTTGTTTTTCATTACGTTTCCTGCTTCAGTGCAGGGCAAGTCTTAAAGTTGTGGGGTTGTGATTATAACCAATATTTCATGTCCACACATTACCCCTTCCTTCTTCTCTTGCTGTAGCAGCAAATTGGAAATCTGAGTTTAACGATAAGGAGTCTGGCAGGACAATAGTCCTACTTTACGCTACCCTAGTGAATAACAGAGACTGGCCTTTTTCCAAGGTCATTGAAACTGTTGCATAGTACATTTTAAACTTCTTAAATTTGTTGGGGGTGTTGGGTGGAGTTGTGATGTCAGTTCCCATAAACCACTGTGTGTCACTGATTTTTTTCTTCAAGTGTATTTATTTCTTGTATGCCAGGCGGGTTGTCCTGATGTGGGTCTGTGCTACATCAGCCAGGATCCATCATGAATTAGTACAGGATGGAGATCTGACAGATGATACTACTATGACCAGTCCTGGCTGTCCACTGCAGACTGTTGCCAGGACTATCAGACTACATCTCCAGGTAGGTATTTTTCAAGAGAGGAATATTATTTTGTCAGTATTTATGATGCTAATTTCTAAACTTTAGGTTTTATGAAAGTTTTACGTTATTACGAAGCCATAATAGAAGGCGATGAAGTGTCTGACCTCAGTACATTATGGTGTGCAATCCACAGTACTGTATATCCAACAATCAACTTTATATGCCTGTTTCAATTAAAATGTTTGGATTTTATGACATTGGAATGGCAACTTGACCTGCAAATGCGAGATTCTCTAAATACACTAGTTTTGGTCTTTCCTCTGCTGCTTTCAGCAATAAACGCTTTACCTCAGCAGTGTCCCGTGTGCTGAGTGAGTAGACAGAGTGGTCAGGCTGTGCTGAGCTCCGCAGCGTTCACAATCTGCAGCAGGAGCAGGACAATCCTGTAGGAACCACTCAGTTTATGTAATCCCTGCTCCAGTTTTGAGAAGGGCACTTTCTGTGCAGAGTGCTGTTCCAAGCAAGGACACTGTAAAAACCTACTTACATACATCCATTTCAAGTGGGGGTCATACATTTTTTAAATGACTTTTTAAGAAAAAAAGAGCATCTATAACTGTGAGGCCTCCTTTTGATTCACATCTAATAATCTCACAACTGGCAAAATTTGAGAAGTTGTGTCATAAATTCCCAGAATAGCAAACTCAGAGACAGCTGGCAGGTTTAGAAGCTTTATTACAGACATAATTTTAATTGTACTGAGCAGAGATATTTTGACAAGATAATTTTTCCAACCCACTTACTGAGACGTGGGGAAGTGAGTGCGATATAAGGAAACGACACACTGAAAGAAAACTAGGAGAAGAGGTGAGTCAAAAAGATAAGCAAGAACACAGCACAAAAAAATCCTTTCTAACTAGATCCTTGTGTTACCACTGAGTAGCTGTACAGCCTGGAAAGGAATTGGTGGAAGAATGGATCGTTAAATACACAGCAAGCTGGATGAGGAAATGGTTAGGTGTGCTTCATGAAGCTCAGTTGGCGTTTGACTGAGAGGACCACCTAGAGCAGTCCCAGAAGAACAGCTGGACTCACACACCTGAGAGGAAATAGAAGTCTGGAGGGAAAAGAGAGAAAGAGACAAAGCAAGAGAGAAAGAGGGAGTCCTGACGGATGGATGGGGGGGCTGATACTGCCCAGACCATAACAAGCTGTGTTTTTAGGAAATCTTTGAGGGCTTGCTTTGGCAAACATATATATGATCAGTTGATCAGGGCCTTCTAACTGTTACTGTCTCTTATCTTACATCCAGAAGAGACCACGCTTTTGAGGTTGTAACACCTAAACTTGGGTTTCCTCAGCCTACAAGTTTGGCTGGAAAACTTGCTGAAAGTTCACTTTTATAGGATAGTTTTTCCTTCATCTTACTCCCATTATTTTTAGCCATACTTTAAAAATCGAAGTGTGCATGCTGGAATGAATGTATGACCATATGTTTGACTGCATGCTTGTATGTTTGAACATGTATGCTCAACATTAATGTGTTGTTTAATTATTTTACTACGAAGCACTTTGTAACAGAACGTTTTAACTGTGTTTTACAAATAAAGTTTTCTTCTTGTTCTCCTCAGCATGTGCTTATTTTGAATAAAAATGTATGCATTTGATGCAGAACATGACCCATCTCCATTATCCCAAGTTAATATCCAAATTGAGGGTGTGCTACTTAACCCTTTAAAGCCAAATGTTAATTTTTACTTTCTTTCTTTTTTTTTTTAAATGTGTCATCAAACAATTCATTAAACATTAACAAATAGAACAAATTTCTGTAATTATTTCATGGTTCAGTCTTTACAGGGGGCGGGGGAGACCATTTTCAAATTTGCCAAAATAAAGACGTTTGTAGGGGTAAACTGCAACAGTTGGTAATTGTGATAACCATTCTATAGTGTCTGTAATGAAAAACAAAATTATCACTAGTTCCCTTCGAAGAATTGTTTGCCCAAGATAATACCTAACACATCAAAGACAGGGTAAGAGCTATATGTTTATTATTACGTGTATTGTCATTTCATATGTATCAGTAAAAGTCTTGCAAATTGCAGGCATTAGTCATTTTATAATAATTGTATATGCTACACTAGAATTGAAGCACTCATATGAGAAACATTTTTGGGTTCACACATCATCATATTGCAAAGGAAAAATGGGAATAAGGTACTACATAGTGGAATCTTTGTGTTTGTGTAGGATTTGTATTATAGCCTAGTTTCAGTATACTGTATGTAGTATAAATGACAGCATTACAATGCCGTGTACAGGTAAAAGCAATCGAACAGAAATCACTTAATTTTTTTATGACCTTTGAAAATGACACCGCAGAGCATGTCCACTCATTTAAAAATTTCTCAGCACAATATAAAAGCATTAAAAACATATTTGAACATATGGTGCTATTAATGTTTTTATCATACATGCTTTTGCTGTAGTTCCAGCAGTTATTACCCTGGGTGGCTATGGCAACGCTAGCAAGAAAGAGAAGAGGTGTCCCTCACAACAGCAGTGTGATAGGTTAACACTTAGAGACAGCCTAGAAAAATGTGAAATTATACTCTTTTGCTTTGCCACTGTATATTTTTTTTGTTAACTGCGTGCACATGTGCGGTCCTGTGTGCGTGTCTGTGTCTCTTTGTGTAAAATAGGCATTGCGTCCACTTTCAGTTGACCTTTCTAACAGAAGGCTGCCAGCAGAGTAAGGGCCCACATACCAGGTGGATGCAGTACTTGAGGGAGGGGCACCGTGTGTGTGTTGAGTGCCAGCCACCTGCTGGCGCTGCTGGACAGAAACACTTTGCTGGAGACGAAGAGGAAAACAACACAGACAGTGCTGAAGACAATTCAAGCATTTTGCATGGAAACATCAAAGCTAGCTGTCTGTTTTGATTCACCAAGAAGTGCTTGACAGTCAGCAACACTGAATTTAGATTTGAGTTGTTCAGGAAATATCAATAATCAAGTGAGATAGGTAAGGTATTCAAGCCTTGACCCATAGACTGTATATGAAAGATGGACTTCCAGGTTCCAGATAAAGCTCATATTGAAGTGCCCTAAACCTGTACTTCTTCTGGATGCAAAAACTAAATCAGATTTCATAGAAATCTTTGGTAAAATGACCCTATTGCTTACCTGAGGTATGACACGTCCATGATGACTTCATCATGCTCATTGCTAGTTTCAAATTTGACTGAATACAGCATGATAGTTTTTCTCTAAATTATGATCCCGTGTAGGGTCAAACTGATGACTGATGCTTCATTGATGAATGAAACCGAGGGTTCTTCTGGTCTTGGCTACCTTCTGATTGATGTAGCACAGAAACCAATCATTTTGATGTATAGAAAAAAAATTTAAGTTCACTACACTAATGTGACCTTTCTGCCACTCTTCACTGCAGAGTTATCTTGTCTATTTGAATCAAACTGCATTCGTCCATATTTATTTTTATTTGGTCCATTTGTTGCTAGTGAACAACCACTGCTGGTCCCAAACCTGGATAAATGGGAGGGTTGCATCTGGTGTAAAAACAAATATGGAGATTAATCTGCTGTGGGGAATGAGAGGGAAGCTGAAAGCTGTAAAGGGAAAGATTACTAATGCTAGATCTTTTCTGTTTTTTTCTCTGTTGAATTACTGTGGTTTTTGAAGGTAGATATTTATGCCATTGAAGCAACTTTTATATTGTTAAGCTCACATAATTATTGTGATTAGGTGAACAAGAACATTCAAATTACCAGAAGTAAAAAGTCAGCAACAGATAAGAAAACTAAAAAATCTATTCAATCGTTGATATTTCTCTTTCTTTCTTTCTTTCTTTCTTTCTTTCTTTCTTTCTTTCTTTCTTTCTTTGTCTGAAGCTACAGACAGCCCCTTACAAATAATAATAATAATAATTAGTAATTAAAATATATTAACTAAAATTATGTACAGATTTAAGAATCCTGTAAATGTTTTCATGTCTTATTTAGGATTGGCCCTAATAACAGAAAAAGGCACAAGACAATACAAATATTGGTATATTGCACAAAACATATTTTTAAAAAGTCTTTCAAAAATACCAAAGATTCCTTAATTCAACTTAAACCCTTACTTTTTGAGAACAAGCCTATGTTGTGTATGTGTTTGTATTTAAGTGAGAAAGGAATGTGTCTGCCAGTTAACATATTTACTGTAAACCCAGCCAACATTTATTGTCCCTCTGCATACAGGATTCTGTCCTTATTACCTGCTGGAGCACATGGTTATACATGTATCTGAGCCAATACGTGTGCACCTGCTGATCTACCTCTGCACCTCTGCATTTTGAGAGGTTCAGGGGTAGCTTAAGTGCAGCTATACTGTAATGAAACAGTCTGAGTCAGTTTTCCAGGTTTTTTGTTTTGTTTTGTTTTGTCTTGTTTGTCATCCCAGATCGCTGATCTGAACCTTATCATATCAGCCTAATTGGTTAACAGTGACCACTGCCACTAGATGGCAACATTGCTTATCACTTGAATTTAAGGCAAAGACCTGTGACCACTAAGTAATTTCTCCCTTCCCCCCCTGCAGAAGACAGTCTCTCCAGTGTCAGGCAGTGGGAAACCCTAGATGCAGGGGAGTGTGAAGACATGTGGGGAGGCTGGAAGCTTGCTCCGACTCAACAGTCAACAGCTTCCTCTTCATCTAACCTTGTCCTCCTTCTTTCTGATGGCCTGCATTATGTATATACAATCATTACTTGGATTTCAATTAAATTTTATTTACATAGCACCAAATCACAACAGCAGTTGCCTCAAGGCCCTTTATATTGTAAGGTAAAGACCCTACAATACTACAAAGAAAGCCCCAACAATCAAATGACCCCCTTTGAGCAAGAACTTGGGAAGGAGAGGAAATGAAGGAACATTGGGAAGGAAAAACTCCCTTTAAACAGGAAGAAACCTCCATTGGGGAAAAAAAGCACACTGAGGAAGAGAAGCAGAGATAACGAATGAATAAATGGTATATAAACACATAGTGAGTGAAAGAGGTGAGTGAAGAAGAAACACTCAGTGCATCATGGGAAGCCCCCAGCAGACTAGGTCTCTTGCAGCGTAACGAAAGGAGAATTCAGGATCACCTGATCCATCCAGAAAGAATTATATTTGCTCAGGCAGAATAATGGTTACTAAACGTGGTTATATAAATTGTGCTGATCAATGCACAACTGTAGCTTTTAAGTCACAAACAGATATGTATAAATACATATGAATGCTAACGATGTGCCAAGGAAATTTCCTATATGTTAGAAAATACCATTAGTTGAACTAATTATGTGCTGGAAATAACAGTGAAATCAAAGCCAACAATTTTTAATCAAAATGTAAAGTGATCTGATTTATTTCATTTTTTGATTCATTTAAGGGAAACGCTGCTTTTATTAAGAAATAAAAATATCTTGGGACATTGAGACACTTTCTTTTAACATGAAAAGTACTGGCTCTGTGTGAATCACAACCAGTTACAACGCCAAAGTTACAACATGCACTGAACAATAGAACATTTATACAGAAACAACAGCATAGAAAGTCAACAGGTAAAAATGTTTTTCTCTTTTTGTTTTTGTTTTACAAAACAGACAGCCTCGGGACCTACAAACAACATTGTATAAGAGCTGGCTAAGGTCATTCAAATATCTTTTTTCAATTCCCTGGAAACAGTGTACTTTACAAAGACTGATGGCTTAGGCAAGGTTGGGGTCAATTCCACTGAGAGCTTAAATTATAGAAAAAAAAAGTTTATGTTTGAATTTTTCCATTTCTCATGCTTTAATACTGCTTTTTATTATAGTGCCACGTGTGATGTGTCTTGTGCACCACCTTGAATCGACCCCAACCCTGTAATACAGTGTTAGATTCAGAGAATGTGGAATTAGGCTACTTGCTGAAGCAGCAGTTCTCACCAGGTTTTGGAAACTATCACGTCCTTGAAAAAGTCCTGTGAGGTTTGAAGAAAAAATTAAATAAATAAGAAAATAAAGGAACTGAAACTCCTTTAACCTCTTTTTTAAATTTAGCAGCTAGCGCAACAATCAAATTCTATTTCAGATTTTAACTAAATGCGTAATACTGTACAGCTGGGAGTATGGGATGAGTAGAAATTGTACTTATAAAACTCTTAGAGAACTTGTGCTCTTAATTTTAATTGGTATCAATAAATAAGAGGTAAAATAAATCACTAGATTGTGTTGTCTTGATAAAGAGTGATGGTTTAGTCCTTTGATTCACGTCGGATTGCTCCACAGGGAACCTTAGTGAAATTAAAAGGTCTGCTATACTATTAGATTCAATTAATTTGATTGGCTTCCGTGAAAATGGAGTGGATTTAAGTGTCCGAATAAAATGAAATGAAGCTAAATGTAGAAATGAATGACACTTTTTTTATTACTATTATTATTATGGTGGTATTGTGTCACAGTATCACAGTCTAAATGTGAAATCAAACATCATACTTGATGTTTCTTTGCTCTCTCCTTTCTAAAAGCTTAATTGTAAGAATGCTAGTGTCAGGATTTCAGTATTTGTCAGCGTGTGTATGCACATGGGTGTGCATTTGTGTAATATTTTTCCACAATAAATCTCAGGTCTCTACACTAGTGCTTGCTGCCTATTCGTGATATATTGATTGTCATCATTGTTGAGAGATATTTCAGTGAAAAATGGTCCCTGACTACGATAATATAGAAAACTTAAATGATAGGACAGAAGCTCACATGGTGCTTAAGGAGGGGTTGTGTGAGCTCAATGCCCTTCATATTTATGATGAAAAATGCATTTTTTAAAATCATTTAATTCACCCTAAAATATTTGTCTGGCTGCTTTTTTTTTTCTTCTCGACTCAAGTAACAAAATCAAAATGGACATTAAGGTATAATCAGATAAAATAAGTCAAACTGTTTTGTTTTTTTTCTTGTTGAAACTAAAGAAAATAAAATCATTCGTTAGACTAAATGTGTCATGTATTCCTTTGGGAATTTAACCTGTGACACTTCAACCTCAGGAAAATGGGAAGAATTACACACAACAGTATACATGTATGAACGTAACCAAAGGAACGTTACCAGAGACCATCTGGATCATTTTCAATACCCACAGTCTACTGGCGTGCAACAGGATATTTTCTTATAACAAAAATCTATTTAATTCAGTCTAAAACAGCTCTTTGTGGGTGATTATTGTGAGATTTTAAAATCCCTATGTTTAGCATTGTGGGGTTTTTTGTTTTTTTTGTCAACATAGCTTCTAATATTAGCAGGTACTTCAAATAAAGAAAGATCTTAAATAAAAAAAATATCTACACACACACAGGAAAAATGTAAAGGTGTAATACAACATGAGTCAATGAGATGAAGCTATTCTCAATACAATTATCTGCCTAATTATACTAAACACAATTCATAAAATGCTCCTCCTGTATCTCTTTTCCCAGCTATAAATAAAGCTGCACTTCAAAAACATCGACTACAAATAATCCTATTTTCTCATACAACTCTAATATTTTCTTTGTATTGCAATCTGCATTACTGCTGCATGTTACAGTCAGAACTGTAGATGGAATATAGAGAAAACAAGGGCAGGATTCCCCCAGCCTGCACATTCATACTGGAGACAGTTCATTCTTTTTCATTAAGCAGCAACCACACTGCTATAATGCCCCAGCTTTACAGCAGTCTCTCTCTCTCTCTCGCTCTCACACACACATACACATGGTTCCCTCTGCTTCTCAGTCATTGGTATTCCTTTCACACCGCAGCTCCTCTCACTATGGGAGAGCAATATGAAATGGTCCAACTCTGTGATTAAAACAGGAAGTGAAATCAGGATTTGTGATTAGACTCTAAACTACAACACTAAAACGATATGTGTCAATCAACTTAGGTTGGATAAATTCTGAAAAAATAGATTTATAATAGTGCAATGCTCTTATTTGCCTGCATCTTTTGCCAGTATGTTTGTGTCAGGAAAAGACTGAGAAAGATTTTAAAGTTATTTTTTTTCCTTTTGACAGTATATTTTGTTGGCACTGAGGTTCTTTGCTCATCTTTTTAACATTTGTGAAAGATGTGATGACAGAAGACGTACTGTACCTACTCAAAAGATTTTAAAGACATTACAAAAACCTTGCACTTTTCCACTTGATTGTGGAAGGACTCTTGATATTGTAACTCAGCTTATGCTAATTTAATGTGACCGTTATGGGTGGAAATCATGTATATAAAAGATGGACTTAGCTTTAAAGTAAATCCCATACATAAGTGCCAGAAAAATTTAATATTTCTAATGTCCATTGGTTGCAAAGAAAAGAAGAAAAAAAGAAGCAAAGAAGTCTATCAGAAAGTTATTCCATTGCTCTCCTAATTTATGACCTTGGTAAATACTTTTCTGGTGAGTTCATGTGCGCAATCCCTAAGTCTTATTAATCATGGTGTTCATTTTGTATGGAGCAGGTGAAAGAGAGCCTGGAGAGGTGGAGGTATACGCGGCAGAGAAGAGGAATGAAAATACATGTGTGTGAATGAGAGGGAGGCAGGTGTAACAGTGAAGGTGCAACAAGCAGAGGCAGTGAAGGTAGATGAGTTCAAATATCTGGCATCAACCATCCAAAGCAATGGATGGTGAAGAAGAGAGTGCAGGCAGGGTGGAGGTGAGTAACATGGGTGATTTATGACACGAGGACAGCAAAAACTGAAAGGGAAGTGTGGAAGCATTGGGAGTGACCAGGATGAACAGGCAAGGCAGGAAGAAAAAGAGGAAGACCACAGAGAAGATTCATAGATGTAGTGAAGAAGATCATGAGAAGGGTTAGCATGGCAGAAGAGCATGCTAGGGATAGGGTGATAATCCGCTGTGGTGGTTGATTGGTTGATTCTCGTGAAGGAGTCGCTCTCATGAGTCATCCAGAAGAGACAAGCAACCAGTGGCTGATTTCATATTGGCTAAGTCCATGTTTCATATACAGTCTGGTGTGTAAAGTGGCACTTAATATATTTTTAAGATCATGAAGACCACTTCTGTTTTGCCTCTCTCACCATCTACAATCTGTATGAAGACTATAACAATTCTTGTTAAGCGACTGGTCCTCACTATACTATGTAGCAGTGTAATCACACAGGTGAACAGAGAATTGTGTTTGCCAATCCAGGGGATAACAGAACATATATTAAAACTGAATTCATGAACATAAATAATAAAGTACAAAGTCCTTATATTATAATGTTAGATTTACACAGTTCTCATGAATATGCACAGTGAGGAGTGGCTCAGCTAACATGCAACTACTGTCGCTTTATGGGTTCACGTGTCTCTATGTGCGATTCGTAAATGTGTGTGAGCATATGTTACATGTAAGTCGACCTTCGCCACTCCAATTAACAAATCACTGCTTAGCTGTTGCCAACATTTGAGGGCAACAGCTATCACCATGGAAACTAAACGTATCTATGGTATCCTGAAAATTGTCTTCAGTACCTGAATGTATAGTTTGCCGGTGTGTGTGTGTGTGTGTGTGTGTGTGCACTCATGCATGAGTTTTATCAGTTCTGGCATTTGCGCCTGATTAATGATAAGCTGGACCTGGTTGCGGATGGTGTTGTTATAGTTTTTTGATCATTTAAGAAACAAAATAGGGGTTGGATAAATCCCCCACTTTTGCTGTTTTATACACATATCGTCCATGCATTTGTGAACAATTTGGCTGCTTTTATGTTGGTCAAACGAAGGTTAATGCATGCTGAACAACTGCTCTAAACATCATGTCAGTAGGCTTTCAACATAAAAATATTAGAGGATTTCCTTATATATGTTTTTTTATTATTATTTAGAGATGATGGACAAGCAAATCATCATGTTATTTTATGCTATGAGACTGGGTACATGCATGCTTTCATAATGTGCATTTATGCAGGAATCAGCATAATTCTTTCTTTTGTTAGCCCATGTCAAAAAGAAACCTCTTGGTCCACAACTATAATAATAAAAAAAAGAAAAGATTCTGATATGCCTGGAAATCTATCCATCATTCGATCATTCACTCTCTACAAGACATGTTAACATGAGTTAGCAAAACACTGTTAAAAAAAAAAGTGGTCATTATAATGCATGATGAGCTGGAGCAGCGTCTGTACCAAAACACTGAACCTCATACGAGATAACTCTTCACACGTGATTATGACACAGCAGACCAGAAATGTACTTATTTCTAAAAGGAACTTTCTCTTATCTATAGAAAAATAAATCAGGCTAGACAATCTCAAGAGTGTGTGTACATGAATTATCATTTGGCCATTCATTACTGTTCACTCTCTCTCGCTCTGCCTCTCACAGACACAGGCACACATAAAAGCAGACATGCACACCCCTACGAATGTAAATGACTAAGGCCAGGTTTGGGAATGGAGGGCACAAGTAAGTAGCTTATAGGCTTCTAGGTCCTCTCTTGTATCTCCAAGACTACAAAATCAACCGGGACTTAGTACTGGAAAGCGGCTGCGGGGATTTTTTAGAGATAACCCCCTGCAACTAAAACCATTATTTAGCTGGGTTTCGCATTTATAACTACAGCTTTATTTCTCTGATGACTCTACATCTCTGAACAGACCCATTGGCTACTTGGGAGTGCTCTTTTGTTGTGTGTGTGGAATATCTCCTTATAGGAATGAGCTGAAGGAGGGGCAGTGACATTCTCCAATTAAGAAATGTTTTTCTCCCAGAGTATTCACTACACATGTTCACCCAAGGCTTATTGCCCAGTGGCATGCTCAGGTAATTTGTGAAATGTTTTAGCGAGACCGGTTGTCTCTCCTTCCTTTGTCTCTGGCTTGGAGTGTTTTAGCCTTTAAGGTGTCCCTACCAAAAACACTCTGTCCCAAACTTCCTGTTAGTTTTTGCTTCTCTTGCACCTCAGAGACCTTTATCCAAAGTATTTTGACGTCCCCTCTCAGCCTTTGGTCTACGTGCCATCTCTGGTCCTATGTGATTTTCATGAGCTATCCCACGAATCCCTTCTAGGGGGAACAGACAATTCTGACCTAGCATTTTCTGGGCTGCTTCTAAATGGTTAGTGCCCCTCTGGTAATTTATATTAATGCTGCGTTTCGGACTTGCATCAGCCAGGAGACGCTCAGAGGGACTGGTGTCAGACATGTCACGGAGGTGCTCATCATCGTCTGTATCGGCATCAATGTATTTGCTGATGGAGGAGTCATGGAAGGTGAAGACAGTTGGGGCCAGGGCAGTGCCTTCTGGAGACTTTGGTGGGGTCCTGCTGCTGGCAGTAGTGTACGCAGAGGTTTCGGGGCTTAATAGAGAGTGGTCTGACACAACTGAGCTGTCTGAAAGTGGGGAAAGTCCTGATTCCCCATCACTGCGGCAGCCTCCTTTGGGAATAAGGCTTTTTGAGGAGTTTCCAGAAAAGAAGAATTTCCTTGTGTTGTCTGTCTTTGTGACAGACACAGGGGTCAGCATAGGCTCACGCTCCCCTGTTGTTTGCTGGCCAGTTTTTGTATTGGTGTGCTGGGACAATGCTGTCGCTGGACTGTATGAGAAGCGGTTGCTTTCCTGAAGACCAAGATCTATTGCAGGACTATGGGAGAAGCGTGGATTCTCCTGGAAGTCTGTTGCACAACTAATGTAGCTGTCAATGCTGGACAAGCTTTTCATGTCTCCAACTCCATCCCTGGTTCCTAGGGCTGGTTGTCCATGGTCTTGTATAGCCCCCAGCTCTATCTCATCCCTCTGTTTACCAACTCTGGAGGCCCTTTCTTTAGCATTGAGGTTGGGTTGTGACTGTGTCTTTGCCATGTGGTTGTACATCTCTTCTAGTTTCTGAACATTTAACCTCTGGGGACTGGTGGCTCGGGCCTTGCTGGGAGAGCCTAACTCCTGGGCATTGAAAGAACGGTTTGAGCTTGTCTCTGATGCAGCTCTCTTGGGAGTCCATTTCCAGCGACTGGGTGAGAGGTGGTTGTCATGAGGCCTCTCACTCTTCTCTACCACCACATCCATCAGCTCTGCACTACGTGCAAATGCTTCTTTCAAGTTCATCGAGACAATGCTGCCATTTCTCTTTGCCCTTTCTAAGGCTTCCCTTCTTTTAAGGGCCTTTTCTTGCCTCTTCTGTTCCTTATAGAATTCAGAAAAGTTATTTACAATAATAGGAATAGGTAGAGCGATCACAAGTACTCCAGCTATGCAGCACAACCCCCCCACAATCTTTCCCAAGAGAGTTTTGGGGTAGATGTCACCATAGCCCACCGTGGTCATAGTAATTGTAGCCCACCAGAAAGAAGCTGGAATGCTTTTAAACTTTGTATCCTCTTCATCCTTCTCAGCAAAAAATACCAGACTGGAGAAGATCATGATACCCATGGCAAGGAAAAGAATAAGTAGGCCCAACTCATTGTAACTCCTCCTAAGGGTGAAACCCAGAGACTGAAGACCTGTAGAGTGACGAGCCAGTTTCAAGATACGTAGAATACGCATGATCCTAAAAATCTGAACCACACGCCGAACATTTTGAAACTGTAATACACTCTTGTTGGATTCTGTCAGGAAAATGGTGACGTAGTAGGGCAGGATGGCCAACAAGTCAATAACATTTAGAGGACCCTTAAAGAACTTCCATTTATTCGGGGAGGAGAGGAAACGGAGCAAGTATTCCATGGTAAACCAGGCAATGCAGACAGCCTCCACGTGAGCAAGTTGAGGGTTGTCTGTGGATTGGCCAAACTCATCTGTATCCTGTAGCTCTGGTAGGGTGTTCAGAGACAGGGCAATGGTGGAAAGCACGATGAAGAGGATGGAGATGATGGCCAGTATCTAAAAGACAAAATTAGACAATATGAGATTTTATGCATCAGAGAATGGCTTACAGTAATTAAAACTTCTGTCACTTGAGAGGTTTTGTTGCAGACATCAAAGACACTCAGCCAGCTCAAGATGCTGGGAACAGCAAACCTGCTAAGTACCTTGAAAACTGCACTCAAGTGTATTTAGAAAAAGTGGTACTATTTTAAAGACAAAACAAATTTGGTATGATTTACATTTTTCTATTTACTGCTTTTTGTACAATGTTGTATGATCGATAAAACTGGAATTATTTTTAAAAACATTCCTTCGCTTTAATGACTTAAACTTGAAGTTAAAAGCTGCATTAAGTGGAAACTATGAAATTGAAATCATCGTCAAGTGTGCACTTCAGCATAGTTTGATTACCTGATCACACAATTAAGCTATATGCAAGTGAATATTAAACTGTAACAGCTTAAATAAACCTTCTATAAATGCCTGACTGACAGCGTGACTGCCTGAGAGCTAATGGATTAGACAAACTTGGACGACTTATTTATTCATAACTCACTTATCGGGCTGATCCACATGAGTGAGTGTGCTTGAGTGGACAATTATGTTTAGCACCAGTCAACAAAAACTAAAGTATCACAGCAACACATATTAGACTCACTGAATGTTTTTCTAAAACATAAAACTGGGAACTGGCTAAAACAATAAATGCTTATTTTTGGTGTAGAAAGTTTTTTTAAATTATATTTTATGACATTTTCCAAACTGGAGGTTGGACAGAGCCCTTGAGAGCTCAAATGGGCTCTTGAGCACTTACCTCTGCGCTGAAATTGTCATGTTAAGATAATTAAGATGAGCCTACCATTATCACAGAGTGCTGAACCTACTTGCTAGCCACGAAATCAGTGACTAATTGAAAGGCTTCCATGCTCTCTATTTAAGAGTAGGATAAGGGTAAAACATAATCCACATGTAGTTTTACACTGTTTTCTCCCATTATGGTCTCTCTAGAATTACTGAGGAGAGACTTCTCACTCGTCGTCACTTGACACCATCATGTAATGAAAATGAACCTGCAATATCCACATAGGAGCAGAATGTCCCCAGAATCTACTGCACTTGATGATGCTGATGATTCACTTTACGC
>VVHJ01021241.1:2286-12414 GCA_015107715.1 Tylochromis polylepis
TTAATCAAATGTGGGTTGTGCCCATGAAAAATTTGCCAGATCTTCTCTGCAAATGCCAAACAGCTTGTTCTGCTACGGACTCTTGTTTAGTGTCATTTATTAGTTTGGATGATTGAAGTCTGACAAATAAAGACATACTGGCAATTTGACAGTTTATCCATTTAACAAACAGGGGCCTCAGTAACATGCAGAAGAACCATACACAGCCACAACAGCCTGGCACCACCTCCTCATGCTGGTCACCAGCTTGGTCACACACTGCTGTGGGATGGCGTCACATTCTTCAACCAGCAGTTGTTGTAAGTCAGCCAGTGTGGTTATGTTGGCTGACTGTGACTTGTTTCTTCAGACTTTAATCATCTAATACAATGAACAGCATGGCATTTGCAGAGAAGTAATGTTTTTCATCGGTGCAGCTGGCATTCTCAACTCTCCTGCTCAACCCACAAATGCATTTTCCCTGGAAGTGTGGCTTTCCAACGGTATAAAATGTATTGCCAGGAAGCATTATTACAACAAAGAAATAATCAACTAAGCACAAATTAAGTTTCTGAGTTTATTTTTTTTTAAAAAAGAGAGAGAGAAAGGCAGTGATTCACCAATCAACGAAAAAACTCTCTCTTTAAATTATGGACCAGTTTTAGAATAATGTTCATGAGCATAAAAGCATGAAGACCTTGACCGTCTCTTGACTATAGTACATAATATCATCAAAAGATTCTGAGAATGGGGAAATCTCTGTGTGTGTAAGGGGCAACACTGATAATCGATACTGGATGCCTGTGATCTTCAGGCTCAGGCGGGACTGCATTAAAAACGGGGATGATCACTGCATGGGGGTCAGGAACACTTCCTGAAAGCTTAAAGCTCTGATGTGCAAAGAAGAAGCCATATGTGAACAAGAAAGTGGTGTCATTTTAACAGTGAATACACAAGCAGCTGTTAAAGAATGTTACTGTAAACATTAAAATGCACAGAGCACAGTCTGACTGCTTCAAAACATGGATGTTTGTTGTGTTGTGACAAGAGCTGATAACTAACTAATAAGAGATTCACTTGCAGAAACTAATGAGCAGCTGATAAATGAGTTTATTCTTTTAGAACCAAAGTCATTTTGAAAATCAGTTTTCCTGCTTGAGCACTGCAGAGTAAATGTTTTTTTTTTATTATTATTATCATTTATTAATCTGCAGCTCATGAACAAAAAGAGAGAAACTAACTCTAAGTGGTCAGTCTTAATTTGCCAAGTGCTTCTTTGTTATCAGGCTTCTGTGCAGTCTTAAATCTAAACTCATCATTCAATAAAAAATGCTATTTCAGTCATCCCAAGTCCGTTTACAGTGCAATCTCATTATTTAACAGTTATATCTATTTATGGATGACGTACATTTTGTCAGTTTTGATGGCCCATATTTATTACACAGCCTATTCAAAAACCTATCATGATAAAAAGTATCATATAGTGTAACAGTTTAATTATTTTTGGCTTCCTCACAGTTTCTGGGCTGCTGCAAGCCACTTAGCAACCCACCCCCAACCCCAGCTCCTCCTTTACCGCTCTCCTCACCTTCACCTTTCCTGTTATGAACGTTGAGTGGCAGGTTGAATGCAAAGCCCCAGAAGAGAGCCATTATATCGAAGATAATTACTGCAGATAAAAATATCAATCTTCTTTTGAGTGTAATGGTCCTGACTGAAGCTGTACTGCAGAAGACTCAATTAAATGCCAGCATCCACAGCCATGACATGTCTAGCTGATTTAATGGATTGAAAACTCATTACTGCAGGGTTTGATGTGTATAGGGGCATCTGATTTCCAACAAATACAATACAGAAATGTCATGTATGTTATATTTTTTCTCCCCTAGTTAATTTTCCAGCACATCCAGGACAAACATCACCACCAAACCCTCTAGACAAAGCCTCCAACCCAGAGTCTCCACACTCAGGGTTCTCAGGATATGGAAAGCTAGACTCAAGTAAGGTAGGACATCCTGTATGCAATCTTTTTTATACATATAAATATAATGAAGTCCTTGTTAAGTGATAAGTGAGAACATAGGAGTCTTATTGCTATCTCAGTATGTGAATGTGTGTGAAGTGTGACAGATACATTTCTGAGCTCTGCTGTGTGCAGCAAACAGACACCAGGAGGATAACTCACATCTCGGCAGAGCAGAAGAGGCGTTTCAACATCAAACTGGGATTTGACACTTTACATAACCTCGTGACAACGCTCAGCTCTCAGCCAAGCATAAAGGTACTTTACTGTACAGCTGCATTTTAGATGGATATGCTGAAAGTTGGAGGCAGTAGGGTTGCCGCAGAGTTTAATGGGAAAATTGCAATATTTGACATGCAAATGCAAAGTCTTAGCATTAACAGTGCAACCAGATTAATGGTGAATAATTATTGTATATGATTAATGTATGGTAATCCCTCTCTCTGCTGTGTGCAGATCAGCAAAGCCACCACACTGCAGAAGACCGCTGAGTACATCAGTAAGATGCAGCAGGAGAGAGCTCAGCTGCATGAGGAGGCTCAGAAACTGAAAGAGGAGATCCAGCTCCTGAACACTGCCATCAAGTGAGACCTTTAGCTAAGCTCAACCTCTGACTGTGCATATATGAGCAGGCATGTGAATGTATGTATGTCGTGAATTGCAGCTTTTACCTCCTACTGATCTTTTTATTCAGTTGTGGCCAGAAGTTTGGATACACTTTAAATGATTTCTTTGAGCTGTTCTTTTGCCAAGGTAGAAAGATATCACAGCATACATGTTTAATAATTTCAAAAAGTTTGAATTTGTTTAGGATTTTCTCTGACCCACAAACAGTCAAATTATACATTCACGCTCAAATATACAAATATACATACACTCACTTAAATCTTTTAAAAGGTGGTGCTGAAGGTTCTACAGTGTTTTTTTTTTTTAATTTTTACAAGGCCAGGGTCTATTAAATTCTCATTAGTGATCATGATGGACTACAACTGGTAGTTTCTCCTTGCCAGCATATAAAGAACTTGGATTAACCAATACTCAGAACAATGTGAAAGTCAAAGGAACTCAGTAAAGATCTAAGGTGAACTGCAGGTTTACACAAGTTGGGAAGAGCTCTTGGAGCCTGCAAGCGTTTGCAGATTCCAAGATCAGCAGTTCAAACAACTGTATGTAAGTGTAAGTTTCAGTATTCAGATGTGTCACCACTGTTCTAATTTGTGGACTATGCTTAAAAACCGGGTCCATGTGAGGAAACCAATTTAAATGTATGCTACCAAATCTGCCAATAAGAGTGGTCAAATATATAGCCACAATAACCACAATAGATGGTTGTTAAGGGCTACAAGGGACATTTAATCAAATTATTTAGGGTGTGTATATATATTTCAGTCTGAAGGAATAATTTGATTGTTTGTGGATCAGAAAAAAATTTAAATAATTTCAAACTTGTGCACGCAATTCTTGTTTTGTCTTTTTTTCAAAGTCATTAAAGATGTATTCTGTTACTCATTCATCCCTGGAAAAAGCTCAAAGAAATTATTTTAAAAAGCCAAACTGTAATGACATTTGTACCTAATGGTAACACATATGATCACCAAGTTAGTGAATTTTCAACAATCCAATCTTATCCTGCTGACATGAAGGTGCTCTGGACTGCTTTGTTGACTCAGTTTATTTCTTCGTGCAGTACGTGCCAGCAGCAGCTACCAGCTACCGGTGTCCCCATCACACGGCAGCGCTTTGACCACATGAGGGAGAAGTTCAGAGAGTATGTCCGCACACAGACTCTGCAAAACTGGAAGTTCTGGATCGTATCCTTATGCATGTAAATCTGTGAAAGGTTCACTGAAACATTATACTGCCACAAACTTAAAAAAGGTTGGACAAAACAAATGACAGCAGTATAATTAGACGCTGAGTAAATGTTCCCCTCTATTCCTGTGGGAAATTCCTATATTCCACATTGTTTCAAAACACCACCGGTGTGAATCCAAATAATGTTCAGTACATACATTTTAGTACAGTACATTTCCATGCCTTGGCTTGTTACACATTTCAAATTTAACAATTTAATTTTAGTTTAAGTTGTAGTTTAGTTTAGTTTATAGTTTAGAAAAAGCACATTTATTTTCATTTTGGACGTCTCTTAGCTGATGAAGTCTGCTCACTTTTGCTCCATATGCTGCAGATGAAAATGAATGGTCTTTTGACAGTAGTAGTTTTGACTAAACCATTAAAAACACTTTATTAATGCAGTGTTGCTCTCAGTGTTCATTTAGCACAGTAAAGGTGGGCACTGTGGTTTATTTTGTTTTGTGTCTCATACACTCGCATGTCCACATGTCGTTGACATGTGTTATGACATCTTTTTAAAGATTTAAATTGGCAGTAGGGACTGACCAGCTTGGGAATGGCTGACATATTTAAACTGGGGAAGCCGTTTGAAGGATATGCACTGTTTGTTTTGTAGTTTGTTTTTCTTTTAAGAAATTGCATGTATTAAGCAAGGTATAAAGTAAAGCCAAGCTTATCCTTTTATCCCTTTAAATACGTCTTTCCTCAACTTTGTGTCAGTTCAGTATCATCATTGAGCCGCTGTTTGAGTCATATAATGGAATGGTGTCAACTGCCAGTGTGGAGGACCTGTGTCGATCCACTCTGTCCTGGTTGGATCAGCACTGTTCACTGCCTGCCCTAAGACCCAGTGAGTCCCTTATACCTGCAAATCTCAACTGCCCATACTTAACTAATCTTGCTATCATGCTGGCTTTAACTTGTTTTTGTATTTTCCTCACGTGTTCCCTTCAGTGGTTCTGAGTTCACTCCGTCTCTTGAGTACCACCACGGCCATCCTGACAGACCCCAGCCTACTGCCCGAGCAAGCCACACTCGCGGTCACCCAGGGTGACCCTGCTGCTGCCCTGGAACACTCCTTACAGCCTGCCACTCGGCAGTAATATACACCCCATGTTACCTTTGAAGAACAGACTGAAAGGAAACCCTTCAGAAGGCACAGGAGACCACATGTCAGACGGCAGCCTTTGGAATGATTTAAAAAGACTCTGCTCAGAGACTTTTAATAATGCATCAGGTTCTCAATAAAAACTCACCATCTGCAAAAAGAATGTATTCCAGTATACGCAACAATCATAGGAATGTTAGCTAAGCTTAAAATCTGATTACAGTAATGTACAATATTCAGCACATGTAATATATAACAATTTGTGAACCAAACTGTTAGTTAACTGCAACTGTTTTATATATATATATATATATATATATATATATATATATTAAATAATTTGGTAAGATTAGTTGCCAAGTGGATTTATTCTCAATTTTCTGAAATCTCAAGTTATCTTTTGAGTGGATGAGGTATTATAGTCTTTGCTGTTTAATATGTCATATTGGAACTCTCATTATATTATTTTGTTTCACACCAGTGGCAAGCTTATACAAAAAACAGGAGAGGGTGTATAAGTGACAAAAGGTTGTTCTTAGCAGCTTTCAGAGCAAAGTATACCGACCACCAGGGCTCTTAACGAGACCGACCTGTTAAAATGCTGAATAATAAATTATTCTCTGACCTGCTTATCACACATGTAAGTGTGATAAGTGTTGGCTCTTTTTGAGTGAGATTTCAGCCTTTCGGTTGTGCAGGTCAATTATAAATCATAGTGGGTCACACATTTGCCTAATAAGCGAAAGAAACCTGGTTTGGACCTGCGAGGGTACAGAAATCCCTTTGGGGTTGCACCGTAAAAAATCGACAAGCTCAAACATGTGGCGCTACGCACTGTGGTGACCCCTTGTGAATGAGGGAGCAGTAGCTTTAATAACAATAAAATTGTCATAGGAGAGCCCTTGCAACTAATGTAATGTAACAGTTTCTAGACTTTGAAGCATGGCCTGTAATTTATTTTCTGCACTGGTATTAAGCTTTTTTTCAACCATTTGGTTTGTCACATTAGGAAAACTGTGCCCCATTCAAATTACCTAAGGAAGACCAGGACCTTGAAGTGAAAACATTTAAATGGAATTCACCCATCACCATTATAGCTTTCCCACTGTGATGTGTCAAGCAGCAGATGAGTCTGCTGTGAAGTTCTCCTTTTGGGAGATATGACTTCCAAATTAGAAAGTGAACTGGCCCGCTGTGGTATACATGGCTTAGTATTAAATCCTTCACGCGGAAACACTGGGGAATCATCCCTCTAGGTGTCTCTCTCGCTTACTCAGTGCGCTTGGCTCCATGCTGCAGTGGATCCTCCAGATCCATAGAGGGCGCTGTGTAGCAGGCTGGGTCTGACAAGCGCAGTGTAGAGGGTTTTGTTCCCAGAGCTCCTTGGTGCGCTGTCCACTTCAGCACCACAAAGCCGAGCGGAGGCAGCGGGCTAGCTAACACAGGAGGGACTGAAGATACGGCTCAACATCAGCACCAGCGCCGACCCGAGTCCCAGATACAGAAAATACTGAAAAATAGCCAGCGATATTCGACAGAAACGCCGACAGCAACGAGGCAAGCGACTACAGAAAAGGTAAGAGTTTTCGAAGAAGCTCAAATAACATCAAGTTGGTGGATAATAACGGGCATCCCAGAAGAAAAACACGCTCCCCTTCCCTTCCTGCTTCATAAATACTGCATGACCTTATTAAGGCGGTGTTTACGTTAGCTTCTAGTCCTGTTTGCACAGCACATATTCGTCTTATTGCGAGTTTGTTAGAGACAAAGAGGGACACTTCGGTGGTATAAAGCTGTAGGGTGACCGTGTGGGCAGCCTCTCCTCGCTTTGCAGATGGTGCTGTTTTATAACTCGTCGATTTCCGCCCGCTTGCTACCCTGTGACCAGGCGCTGTTTTCCTTTTATTCCCCTCTGTCCTGGCTGCGGGACATTTAATATCTCCGTTACCGTTTTGTGAACTGAAGGGCGTGTTATGTGGTTAAACCGCCTCCGGCGTACCGCTGTTCATTTGCAGAATTAGCCAAGACTGACACAGCAGCAAGTATGTTTATCTGTCAAGCTCCGGTTACATATGTGGATTTGGGTTAAAGGAAATATGTGTAAGAGTCTAAAAGACACAGAAATTAGAACAGGCTTTGGTGCACAGATGTATTACTACTTACTGGATACTTAAAGCTTTCCTATGGGACACCTTATCAGTGATTGTGAGTACTTTATGAAAGATATATATATATATATATAGCATTGTACAGCCAACGTGTATTGTTGTACTATATGTGCGCAAATGCGCAAATGAACTGTGCAGTAGGGAAGACCTAGAGAAGAATCAGAGTTGAAGCAGATCCCATATGGATTAGTGGTTTTGGTTTTTGTTTGTTTGTTTTTTACATATTTTTTAAAGCATTTATAAGTCAATATATAATTTTAATGTATGATGGTTTCATCCCCTTTTCTAGGTGATGTCAAATCCCTCTTCGTAATGGAGCGAATATCACAACAGTTCTTCTTGATAATAGTGATATGTGTTTAAATATTACAGAGTGAATACAGCATAATGTAATTTCACTGAAATCCCTTCCGTGATAGTCTGGTGACTATTGCAGAGTTGCCCCCTCCTGCTTCCTTAATCCATGAAATGTTATATTGTGACACTGGAGCTGAGCCAGAGACTTGGTGGTTCCAGCTTTAAATGTGTGGACGTGCTGCTTTTCTCTTATACATGGTTGTAAATTCTGTATTTTACAACTGCTTGTCAGATAAAATCATCTCTCTGTAGATGTCCCCTTAGGCTTTGGAAAAATGTCACAGACATCTTTCTGTGCTTGCTAAACCAAACAATTAAATAAGTGAGAAATATGATCTAATAGCAAAAACCTACAATCCATCATGCTGCTGCTAATTACATTGCGATATGCAGCTGCTGGGCAAAACTCACAAATCCCTCTGCCCTCCGTGCCCACATAGCAAATCACTGTTTGCCTCAGTCCTTATGAAAACCCCATGAATCAGTAATCAGTGCTCTGTTCGTGCTCGGGTGAAAAGAAAAAGTCAGCAGGAGTCGAGTGAGTGACAGGACAGTGGCGGTGCTGACCTGATACGCCGTTGCATGGGACTTGGAGCGGCGCTGTGCTGACCCGGCCAAACGAAAATACTGAGTGTATCTCTGAAAGCAGGAGGCTTCCATTTTGCAACAGTGCTGCTGTCGGTGAGATAGGCCCAGGTGAGGTAAGAGGCTGATAGAGGGATTAGCTAGTATTAGGATGTGGCTGCTCATAGAGGTGTGAGAGAAATGTCACTCACTTGCTCTCTATCTTCCCCTGCCGTCTGTCTCTCTGCCTCCTCTTTCGCCACAAAGCATCTGTCTCCTGCTTGCTCTACATTCACATTGTTCCTAGATGAGCAGTGATACCCCGTCACCGTCGTCCCCACCCACCCTCTCTCCACCAGCACCACCACCACTCTGCAGCATCTCAGTGGTTCTCCTCGCTGTCCCTCATCGCCACATGCCGCTTCATGCCTCCCTGCACTCTCCTCTCATGGAGACACACACACACACACGAGTGCGCGCGCGTGCATGCTCCTGTCCTGATTCCTCCTCCTTCAGCTCTCCCAAAGAGCCAAAACTCTGAGAGTAGAAGCCGGGTAGGGTCAGAGGGGGCTGTGGGGAAAGGATGGATAAGTAGGTTTTTTATTTTATTTTATTTTATTCTTGGCAGCGTTGAAGCAAAACAACCAGACTTTGTCTCACAGTGTTGTCTGATGATATTTTTAAAGAGACCTAAAGCACAACTGGAGGCATGCCAAATAATTTTTAGTCAGAAGAAACAGGAAAAATCAGCCCGATGCGTCGCTCTCTGATTCTCCTTGAATCTGCTTCTCCTGCTTTAGTTGGCCGATAAGGGCCTGGCGATGTGACTGCAGGTGGTAACGCTTCATGTTTTATTTAAAAGCCTCGTCAGTCTGTGTTGCTGTCTCAAATCTGCATCCACTTATTTGTAGCTAAAGAGTTCACTTTCACTGCCTCACCATGTGGGCATGGTGGATGCTAAGACACCTCTTTAAAAAAACTTCTGTTTGCTTCTGAGCGTGCGAAGCAAGCTCACATAATCTGTAAGGTTTGGATGAAATGAGCGGGAGATCAAACAGTGGAAAAATTAGACCCACCCACCATATCAGCCCTCATCACAAAGATATCGGAGGCAGCTCATTACTCGGAAGAGGCTTAAATGGTGTAATTACATGACACCGCATTGGTTTTCATTCCATCACTATCTTCATTCACTGTGTGTTGACCCTTCTCACTATTCTGCAGCACTCCATTTTCTCCTTAGTGTGTTCATAATGACAAGCTGTAAAAGATGCAACACATGTGTGAACAAAGCAAATAAAGCACTGGTAGCAAATTGAATCCCTGCTGTTATCCCTCTTTAGTGTAACTAAGACAATGCACAAATCTAGCAAAAGTACCAGATAGCCATGGCTTGAAGTAAACGCTGCATAATTTGAGACATAAAACTGGAAGGAAAAATCTGAATGTGATTTTGGAATGGTTTCATTTTATTCTGATTACGTAATTAAGGTAGAGCAGCACTTTAATGTGCTTCCTTTGGGAGGTAAAATCCACATTCCCTATCCTGTGTTACATTTTTTTTTTAAATCCAGTACTTAATATGGGGCTTCTGCAGTTTCAGTTAGTGGATATTTTCCAAAGTATGGTCCCTCTCTGTGTTTCCCCAGTGTTTAATTGCTGAGGTGTAGTAGAAGGATAATAGCCCACTTGATTTATTTAACACAGACTGCTGAAACCTCAGATCAGCATTAGATAAACTTTGGAATTCACTTTTACTCAGAACAAGGCTAGCGAGTTGGTAAATTACTACTTATAAAGAAGGGAGGGTTCATACAGCATACACAAGAGGAATCCTTACATCAAGCAACAATGTTCACATGGCCACATGGATACTGTTTGAAGACAGGCTTGAAAAGCTGAAACCTTTTATTTGTCTAATGATTACAGAAACTCAGACTGTCTGTCCATCTGTTCTCCACAGTGATTAATCCAGTCCACTTTATGTTTGCTATCAGTGGCTCCCCTTTACTGACTGCTGTTTGTGCCACTCAGTGTGTGGGACACACACACACACACACACACACACACACACA
>VVHJ01021243.1:11946-23149 GCA_015107715.1 Tylochromis polylepis
AAAGGGGAAATAGCTTAAGCTGGTGAAGCGCTTATTCGTGGTAACCGCATTATGACGCACGGGTCAGCTAGGGTGCCGAGGATGGACTCCTCAGCTGATAGTGTCCAGTGTAAGGACGCGGTGGGCTCACCGTCCTCACCGGCCAGTTGCTTCGCTTGCACGCAACCAGATGACTGCAGAGGGGGGGGAATGCCAGCGGGGTTTAACGCAGCAGAGGGCAGGAGTAAGGTGGGGGGGTGGGCAGCGAGGGCACGAAGGAGGTCACAATACACTGCGGTCTTTAATCATAAAGAAAGTACATGCAAGCGTGCCGAAAATGTGGCAAAACTCAGTATTATTTTTAAACTGCAGCTTAATTATGGGGAGGGGGGATAACCTTAACGCGTGCTCCTCCTCTAACACAGGAAGAATAAACCGATTAGGCCTATCATGGCTGGCAAGGTTATAGTCAAAGTAAGGCCTATCCGACTTAAAAGAGCCTACACATATGACACACTGACAAGCTGGAAACAGCACAGACCTACAGTACTTAGATATAAGACTTTGACATAGTTTTTAAACATTTCATCACGGGGGGCAGCAGTTAATGAGAATCACAGCGCAAATTAGCCCAAATGAGCCAGAAATAATAACTGATCCAAGTCGAATCAAAGTGAACAGTCCAAACAATCCACCTCTGCACTAGATAAGAGCTCGTGGCTACATCAGTTTGTCGCAGTCTAGACCGGCGTAAAACACAGTTCCGCATTAGAGTCAATGTCACTCAGACAAACGGAATTTCCATTAAGGACAAAAATTACATCACGGCTCAGTTTGAAAGCTTTTCTTTAGACTACCTCTCACTGTTCAGGCCACTTCAGGTGGGCTACAACGCAGTTAAAAAGTTGGAATCGCCGGCTCTTACCCCCATGTTGACGCAGTCACTCTTTTCCTTTCAGGTGATGCACGGCTTGAGAGGTGTCAGCCCCTCACGTTGAACTATATCAAAATGCCTTGCCTTGAAAAGCAAAAGAAGATATGCTCAGTTGTTTTGTGTTGCATAGGTGGGAAAAAAAAACACAGGCAAACGACGTCAGAGAAGTTATCTATAACCTAAGTCTGACAGAAGAGTTTTCTTTGGTTTAAATAAACTGTCGCTCAAACCTTCGGCGAGGTTAGGCTGCAGTTTCCCCTTGTGGGACGTCTTTCAAATCAAATTCTGCAGTCTCAAGCGGAGCATCACGCGGGAAACCGCTTCCTCCCTTTGCTCTCTGATACTAACAGACCGGCGAAGCTAACCGTGCTGATCTCCTTCCTCGGTTCTGCCGACACCACTCCACCAGTGAAAGAAACGCCTCCTCAAGCGAATGGGTGAATCGAGAGCTTAATCGCACCCGCCCACCGCTGACAGAGCCGGCCAATCATAATTCTGAGCGCCTCATCGCTGTTGGGGTCGCAGACCAGTTGGGTTCATCTTGTTCCATAAATCAGCCAATAGAAATCCAATTCTGCCCCTCCTGCTTTTCTGCAGAATTCTGAGGCTTGCAGCCAGCAGCATCGCGAGTCTCTAGGCTGAAATTTTGTATAAATGGACGCACAAGGTTAGATTCTAGTTGTCGTGATTGTGTTTGTTCATCATGTAATGTATTGATGTCACATAAAATAGTGGATTTTTTTGTGCAGTAGGTTATTGCATGTATTAAGCACCTGGATGTCGTGTTGGTCCTATCATGAGCATGTTGTGCACATCCATACGTCACTTAGTCACTTAGTAGTGGGCCCGGGCACAGCAGACAGAGGAAAGAGAGCAGGACATCCACAGTGTGCGTGTGCGAAAAAGAAATTCAGATAGAAAGAAAGAGGGTGAAGCCACGAGTCACAGTTCAGTCATCAGCCTGTTACTGCACATCGGGAGGCATGGTCGGCTGCAAAAAGCAGCCTGCAACCTGACTGCCTGCATCAGCAGGTGCACAGTTTTGACAATGCTGAGTCAGCACCTTACCCGACATGGGGAGACTTACTCTAAGCAAAAAACAAAAGAAAAAAAGGATGAACCTGGATGAACCTTAATGGAAGTAAAAAAGAAATAAAACTTTGATTGTTCAAGTCCTACAATAATTTTCTGAAGCTCTCACTTTGCTTGACATTTATGAGGTTAGCTGTCAATCCCACACATAGGATTGACTGGTGCTGCAAGGATACACACTCAAATTAATGAGCTAGTCTAACAAATTAGACTGCATTCATTAAACACAGGCCAGGCAGAAGGATGTACAGGCTGTGATTTTTTTTTCCTGTAATGGTGCCAAAGAGTTCAAAGACAGAGAGCATGAAAGAGAGACAAACAGAGGACATGCAAAAATGACAGGCAGCTGGCATGTGTGTAGCAGTGAGTTGTCATTGCTGGCTTTGGTCATACTTTTTTCTTTTCCCTCTTTGTGCTTTGCAATGAAGGCGTGATGCTGCAGTGAAAGCACACATGCAGAGTTACTGAGTTACACACACATATACTATGCATGCATGCACAGCGATGCCTAATTTGCAAGGGAAAGCTGGGAGTCACGCGTGCTGTCCCTACAGCAGATTGTTGTCATGCCTCACTGCGTTTCTTGCTGTGGGTCCAGACGATGACCACGCAGCCCTGTGAAGCCCCAGAGCATCAGAATGAGGTTAGCTCAGAGTTGGAGGACAGTCAACCGTGATACTTTATTAAAACAAGATGTTATGGTGCACATTGCATTTTTATTTTTTATTTTTTAATCTGAAATAGGAAGTATGAATCAGTAAAGATGCAATGAGATGCAGTTAGCAGTGAGTAATCATTTTGTTTGCGGATGTTTGGTGTTTTCATAACCCTGCCGAACAACCAGATGGACAGGGTAAAGTTTCAAATACACATTCTGGTAAATCCCACTCATACAGCGCTAACAAGATGTTAAACATTGACACTTTGTTTTTCCATTACTGCTTGTCTAAGATCTGATTTTAAAGAACATTTTGCCCTGTCTGTATCTGTGTAAATCCAGATGAATGTTGGCTGCTAACCTCTTACCGCCCACTCTTATGCCTGTGGGATGCTCACCTTAAAAGTCAGTGCCGGCACTATGAAAAGTAACATGAATATGCACACCTAACCTAACCTGGTTTTTCTGACACTGTGGTGGAAAATTTTAAGATTCTGACCTTCTCTGTATTCAGTTGATTTGGTGAGAGCGAAAGCTCCAGAGCATCATGTTTTCTCTTTATCTAATCCTCTATTACAAGATATACTCAATTGTACAAGATATCTTTTGTAAGGAATGTTCTGTTTGTATCTTTTTTCCAAACATTTCCATTGTAGATGCATGAATATCCATCTAAAGATATCTCCCTAAAGCCTGTGCAGTTCGGCAGCACAAAACATGATTTTTTTTTTCGCAACATGATTTACTAATCTATACAAGCCATATAAGAAATGCACAACAAAGCAGAAACACTAATGCAGTTTACGTATCCAGCCAGTAATAACAGATGCTCATGAACCTCAGGGGTTTCATAGATGGTAAGCAGTCTTGATTAAATCTGACTGTCAGTTTTAACACTGCAACACCAACAAGGATCACATTATATGTGTAGATATTTTATGTAGGACATCTTTATTATTTTTACCCTTATCTATACGGCTTCTGTTGCTTTCAACTTTACAAAATCCTTGCACCAAATAAATAGATATGTAGCCCATATATGCAATGCACAGCTAGGCTTAATAATTTGATCCCGAAGCACTCAGTGCTGCCAGTGAGGGTGACATTGTCAGTGTGGTTGCTGCTAATAAAGTTCTTTTCATTTGAATTAAAATGGCTGCCAGCTGTACCCTTCCATAACCTCTGTCATGCCTTGATGTTTCTCCCTCCTTTGCGCCTTTCTACCACCCAACGTTTACCCGCCTTGCAGTACAAGAAAGAGGGGGAGGGAAGAATCCCCCCAAATCGAGCGCTCCACAGCAACAGCAGTCAGATGACCTTGTATCTGTCTTGTTCTGCTGAGTCAGAAATTGAGGGTTGGGTGAGGGAGGGTGTGGGATGCAGGGAGAAAAGAATAAAAGAGAGAAGGAAAGTAAGAGATGGCACAGAGAGAAAGCGGGCTCATATTTTTATTCTTACTGATTCTGTGGATTCTGCTCATGTTGCTGCGTCTGACTTATTCACATGAAGTAGATTTGCATGGCTTGAAGTGTCATGTGCTTATGTCATGAGTGCCCAGTCAGACATTTTGAACAATATGGTGTCAGGAGTTTTGCAGGTGAATGTTGTATATAATGAAGTTTTACAGTCATAGGTCATGTGTGTGGATGCCATGTGGAAAAAACTGCATGGATAAGACAGAAATAGCATATGTATGGATGGATGCAGTTTTTGCTAGTGTCAACATACTTAATGGCAAAATGTATGCATTAAAACAGTGTGTTCACACAGAATAGAAAACACTAAAGAGAATTATTGCTTCTACTGCATTTTTTACTCATCTAGGAAGGTTTTTCACAAGATTTTGGAACGTGGCTGCAGGAATTTGCTCCCGTTCAGCAACAGAGGGGCTTGTGAGGACAAGTACTGTAGATGAGGCAATAAGACTTGGCTTGCTGTCAGTATTCCAGGTCATTCCAGAGGTGTCGGAGAGGGTTAGTGTCATGGCTCTGTGCAGGCACGTTATTGACCTTTCTTTGTATATGTAGGCATCCTCATTGGAACTGGAGTGAGGTTTAGTTCAGATCACTGCAGAGAAGTGCAGCATACTTTATTAGTAAGTATGTAAACACTGTCCATATACTTTTGGCACTGCAGTATATCTATGGACAGCTAAAATTAGGGTTTTAGTGGGGGTGTACGAAGTCATCTGTTTTTGTGTGCGTGTGTGCATGTGTGAAGGTGATCCTAGCTAATCCGGTTTTATAAATGTCTGACATAATCTGTGTTCCACTCACAGTGTCCAGAACAGGGAGAAGGGAGGAAAAGAGGAGATGCAGAGAGAAGAGAAAAACAGAGAGGGGGGCATAAAAAGAGGAGCAGGAAGGAGATGGCAGGAGGATAAATGATAGAAAGGCTGTTGGGCTTAAGGAGTATGGCAGAAAGAAAGCATGAGAAGTGAAGGCAGGGAAATAAGACGTAGATGAAGGAGAACAGAGCCAGGTGGGTGGTGGAAAATTCCTCTGGGATTTAGCGTGGATGGAATGATACAGGACTGGCAGTGAAGCTGTGGTTATCATACAACTGCACTGAGAGAAAGGACAGAAGACGTATCATAAATTGGATACAGAACACAAGAAAAGCAGATTGGAAAACAGAAATCTGTGACAATGATGGAAAGTAGGTTTGTATGAAAGTAAAATCTATTTGTGAGAGCAAAGTAAGACAGACAATAAACAGAACAGAAGTCCTGAATCAGTCTGTGTGGGGAAAAATTAATACTTATGAATAAGTTTCCACTTTTGTGGTAATGTGTGTGCAGCCCACTTGTTTTGGGGATGTTCAAAAGTAAGACTCCTACAAAAAGCTGAAAGGAACAAATACAAGCATTTTGTAAAATTTAGATTCCATCATTGTGAGCATCATAACCTCTTACAGACCCATCTGTTTGTGCAACTCGAGCAAACCCAAGCACCTTAACTCTTCCATTGTTTAGCAAACACTGGGATTTAAAACTGGCAGGTCATTAATATCAAAATAATGTCCTGTTTGTTAGATTGCCATGTCACTGACATCACTTCAGGGTGTAGGTCATTGTTCCTTATTAGAGGCTTACTTTTGTTAAACCTTCTGGCTCAATGACACCCAGATGACCCAAGCAGAAGACACATACATCTAGATAGTTATGTGGATCATATTATAATGTTTGCAGGGAATGCCAGTAACCTGGTTACTCATACGTGATTCTTACTCAGCAGCATGAGCAAATGAATCACAGGGTCGGAAAAAGCTTAAAAAAGTCAGGTTATGTGAGAGTCAGCCCCCTGCAGTGTGTCCTCCTACAGTCCTCTCAGTTTGCATGTTCTCCTGTCCTCTCAGTATCAGCGGTTTAGTGGGGTGTAAGCAGTTTTTGTAACAATACAGAAGGCACACTGGATATCAGCAGCAGACTCAGATGATCTATAATGCTTTTCCTTAGTTTCTGTCATATATATTTTTAGAAAGGTGGCTGCTCATATTAAACAAGGCCAAAGTTTGAAATTATGAGCTCAGCATATGTACAGGTAATCCTTATGAGAGAAAAGGGTCTGAGGGTCTGCGTCAAATATATAACAATTAAAATAAATAACAATTATTTTGAACTGTGAACTCTACGATAGTCCAACACTATGTAACACACCACCATAATGCCCTCTTATACCATTTATGCCAGTGTGTTAAATAGTGAAGTATGATTCAACTAAATCCACATGCAGCTAGCTGGCTCACACTCTGTCATTATGTCATTATTTCCTGACTGCTTACTTACTACAGGGGCCCAGGATCCAGTCGGCCTCAGGGTATTTCTTGTGTGCTAATCCAGCCCATTATCCTGTTTACTCGCTACATTATTCCTTATCCAATAAAGGCTAAAATGCCAAAAAAAGAGATCCTGCTATTGGCTGCACGACAGATCACAAAACTCTATATGCACTTCTGGCAGCTGGGAAACTGAAAGCGTAGGAGGAACTTAAAGAGACAGAAGCTAAAAATGGTGTTGCATCAAACCACAGTGTCAGAAAATTAGTTTTTCTAATATTAAAACATGCGAAACTTTTGTATTAGACTGAAACTGTAAACCTGCAACTTTGAATAGCAGGAAAAGCAAAGGTGTCAGTGATGATTAACTGCTCCAGGCATCTATGCCAGCAAACCAGTATGTTCAGTGGCCAGACCTCAGACACGCAGCTATTTATCAGGTTTTTAATTATGTCTGTGCCTATCCTGCTATGCGCTATTAGACTGTCTGCCAGTATCATAATACAATTTAGAAAACAAAGACAGAGGAGGGAGTTTTCAAGAGGAGCTGGTAAAAAGAAAACAAACAAAACCCCCCCCCCCAAAAAAAATCTGACAATGTGCAAAAAGTGCTTTCAGTACACCCTTTACAGTATATTAAACTTATTCACCAATTTATGTGATAATCAGCCAAATTTAAACATGACTTCATCTTCCTACTATTCAAATTATATCAAGTCAATCGTTTTCAGTCACCTCCTCTCTCATTCTGTCTGTACATCTGGTTCCAAAGTATTTCCTCTCCTCCTATCCTCCCTCCTTCCTGACTCCTTCTCCTCGTCCGGTAGCTGTCCTTTCAGCACCACAGCCACTACATCAAAGCCTTTCTGCATCCTATTCACCACCATATTTTCTTTCTTTCTTTTTTCTTTTGCTACTTTTGCCATAACTTAGAATACCTCTCACAAGCCAGTCACAGTAATATCTGCAAACAAGCAATTAATAACTATCAATATGTCATGTTCTTAGTGGTTTCAGTTCATCTGCAACTTAAATTCATTTTTATTCAATTGAACTGATTGTTGAAATCCATTTTTGTGGTTTTGGTTAATGCATTTTCGCACAAAGTTTATCAGCTGCTCATTTCTTTGTATTCAGCTCAGGGGTTTTTCTGTCATATTTTTTTACAAACACAAATGAGTAAAAGAACTGTAAATGAAAGTAAAATGCACTTAATGTGCTTTCAAAGTCTCAGTCTGCAAGGCCATTAGACATTAAACATCCATCCACTTGTTTTCCATTTTATGTAACGGCCTACTATTAGGTATTTATTCTCGGTGTGCACTTAAAGCACACTTCAAGTTCCATTAAGAACATAAATGCCAATTACCTCATTTCCCACTGTTAAAGCCTTGCAGCCACGCTGCTCTTTCTCACTCAAAAAAGGAAGTCAAAATAGGCTTTCCACATCAATTAAAGGTTGTATTTCTTAAGCAACGCCTACAATGCACTTGATTGCAGAGGTTCTCCCCCATCATTACTTCCAATGATATATTATTAGGCATTGCACATATTGCATATAGATCTGGGCAGAACTAGTCTGAGGTACAGCGCGCTTTAAAACAGATTGCAAAACTTTACTATGTGATAGTTGTGATATTTTTGTAATGGTGTCTCAATATAGTTCTTTGTTTGGTCCTATTCTGACACGATGGTTGTGCACTTGGTAGATTATGAATGTTTTGTTTTTAG
The DNA here is from genome assembly GCA_015107715.1 of Tylochromis polylepis. Lineage (NCBI taxonomy): Eukaryota > Metazoa > Chordata > Actinopteri > Cichliformes > Cichlidae > Tylochromis > Tylochromis polylepis. The sequence goes on from VVHJ01021243.1 coordinate 20,118, forward strand.
TTCTGTCAATATAGTATAGTATAACAGTTTTTACAGTCTTCTATTATCTAATTTTGATGAACTTGTGTGAATTGTAGCTTCTGTTTCCTGTTCTTAGCGGAGAGGAGCAGCACCCAGTGTGGTCTTCTGCTGCTGTAGGCCTTCTGCTATAAGGATCGATACATGTTGTGTGTTCAGAGATGCTCTTCTGCATACCTTGGTTGTACAGAGTGGTTATTTGAGTTACTGTTGCCTTCTTTTCCTTCCTTTCCTCTGACCTCTGGCATCAACAAGTCATTTTCACTTACTCACATATTTTCTCTTTTTCAGGCCTTTCTCTGTAAACTTTAGAGATGGTTGTGTGGAAAAATCTCAGTAGATCTTGAGTGGATTAGTAGATTAAACCCCGAGCAGCAGTAATTAAGAAACATAATGTGAAACTTGTGCTGATGATGGTATCAATTATGTGACAGCCACCATGCTGGTGCAGTGGTTATCACTGTTGTGACTGTCTGTCTCTGCGATAGACCGGCGACCTGCCCAGGGTGTACCAATGTACATCTCAGCCTGGATAAGATCCAGGCTCCCTAAACTGTATGAGTGGTAAAGAGAAAGGACTGATTGAGTTAAAACATCCTCATAGATGTGTAAAAGACATTTGTGAATTTGCAGTTTTGATAAAAACTATTTACTGTTGAGCTGGCTGAAAAGGCTGATACAACTCTGACTTTCTACAGTAAATATTAAGCTACAGCCACGAGCTACTCACCTTATCTTAACCAGGATTAACTTAGCATGAAACCTCGAAAGAAGAAACTGGTCCAAAGTAATTGCCCCCCTTGTTAAATCATGAATTAACTGTTATAAACCACATTTTTTGAAACGCTGAGTTCACACCAAGCCTAAGTGTGGCTAGTGAAACTGAACTCACTAGCCACACCCAGGCCTGTTTACTGCCAGACATGTTGAATCAAGAAATCCCTTAGATAGAACCTGTCTGACAAAGTGAAGTAAGCTAACAGATCTCAAAAAGCAACACATCCTGCTTTGATCTAGTGTCATTGATATCTATCTGTCTTGGGAGGGTTACAAAGACATCTCTAAAGCTTTGGGAGTCTAGCGAACAATGATCCACAAATGGAGAAAACTTGGAACAGTGGTGAACCTTCCCAGGAGTCTCCAGCCACTCCAAGAGCGCACTGATGACTCACCCAGGAGGTCACAAAAGAACCCAGAACAACATCTAAAGAACTCCAGGCCTCACTTGTCTCAGTTAGTTCATGATTCAACAATAAGAAAGAGACTAGACAAAAATTGTTTTACATTTGCCAAAAAACCTCTCAATGATCTCCAAGACTTTTGGGAAAATATTCTCTTGACTGATGAGACAAAAGTTGAACTTTTGTTGTGTAAAACTCACACATTGCAAAGTGTTTTCATTTACAATGTGACACAACAGAATGAATTAAAAACTGGTCTAATTTCAAAGAAGAAGTCCAAACAGGCTAAAAATCTAAATTGAATTTATGGAGTCATTCCCTATATTCCCAACATCTGTTACACATAATAAGGACCCCGCCCCGAACTCCATATTGGGGCAGCACTGACCTGAACAAATGTGATCTTGGGAACTCTGGACCCTGTCAATAGTTTGGCATTCAAATTTAACATCAGTGCTGTTTATCCACTACTCTCCAGGAGGCTACTTGCCAAGCTTTCTATGGTCGGCCAGATTGTTCTGATATCAGAAATATTTTTCGAATGAGATATAACAAAGCAGAGGACTTCTGTATTTAATGCCATAAAGTGTCAATTTGGCTTGTAAATGAGGTCACCGGAAAGAGTAGAAATGGCTTTTAAACACTACGATTAGTCAGCAGATTAGTAGATGAGTGGTGCAGTCATTTTTTGAGGAATCCTTCACAGCTCAACTGTAATAACTTCGATTTTTATCCTCTTTCTATTCCAGAGAGCACATTTGACTGAATTTGTTGTCCATGGAGGCCAAATTGCTGACTGTCTCGCCACTCAAGCTGCTTTAAAGCTGTTCGCTTTGTATTTTTCAGGTCTGCAGAGCTTGTAGTGTGTCACACTAGGTTATAGTAAAGGAAAAGGTTTGCTTAGTTCAGACAGTGCTGGCTATCTGTCAGCATGGGTCAAGTATTTTTCTTTCATTGCCTGTGTGCATCGGTGTATTTGCAGGCACACATCCTTTGTCACTCTGATAAGTGGCCTGTCATGTGGAGTAGCAAGCAGCCCCCACCTGATTTACAAATCCGACTAGAGTATGAATGCGAGCATGTGACATAATATACTGTCAGCATCTTGTGTTAGCTGTGCCTTTGGATTCACTGATACATGTGAGCTGGCACGTGTGTGTATGTGCATGAAGGAAGTACAGTAAGCAGCCTCGGGAGTGATGGGAATGATGACAGCGTTATAGCAGAGCTGTAGCTGAGCCATGTGCTCCACCGGGGGAAGCGGTCCTTTAATACCTCTCGGCCTATCAGGCAGGGCATGCTGGGAGTGGGCCGTCCTTGGGAATGACCTTGCAGGGGGGCCAAGGGATGGAGAGGGTAAAAAGGGAAAAGCACATAGAGGAGCCGGAAAAAGGAGGGAGGAAAGAGGGGCTGAGTCACAGATGAGGCAGGAAGCGAGCAAAAGAGAGCAAGAAAGAAACTGAAATTTATTCATCTCAACCTCAGAGGTAATTTAGTGCTACATGAAATAGGCAGAAGGATACAATAAGTAGAAGAGTGGTTAGTTGCAGACAGACGGAAGACAGATGAATGAGAGATAGATAGTTGAGGACACTAAGAGGATTAAAAGTTCAGCTGCGTAGTTCTGCCTGACTCCACCTCTCTGTCTTTCTCTCCCTCTGAGGCAGACATACAGACGTCACCCCATCCAGATTAAATTGACAGCACGCCATACTCTTATTGCACAAGAGTTTCTCTGAAAGGGATGAAAGAGAAGAATAAGGCTCACATTTAGAGGTAGTAATAATAATACGGGCACAAAAATGTGATTAAGATGGGATAAAGAGTCTCCCA
>VVHJ01021244.1:3997-26535 GCA_015107715.1 Tylochromis polylepis
GAAAAGAGGAAAGGGGGGGGGGGGGGGGGGGGGGGGGAACAAACAGGAAATCTGCATTAGCAGATGGCTGTAAGCTACTGTACAGCCTTGAACATTGTGTCAATTCATAAATGCTGAACATTTTTACATCCCATGTCTTTCTTTTCAAAGAGTGTAGAACATTTTATTAGCTTCAGCTGAGAGATTCTGATGGGGCAAGCTGAAAAGTGCAATTCACAGAAGGTCTGAACAACATTCTGCAACCAGTGGCAGTGGTCCCCTGGGTCTTCCATGCAGAGCCAAATACAATACAGAGTACTCTTATACCCTGCATTTCATTTTTTAAAAGTAGTAATGATACAAACAATCAGCCAGTGTTAATTTCCAGTGTTGATCAAAGCTGTGCTACTCAGAACACCAATTTCCCAAACAATGTTATGTCTGGGAATGTTAGACAGGAACTGTATTTTTCAGTCTGGAAATATTCAAGAATTTCAAAAATTTAAACAGCAAACGAAATACATTTTCATGCCAGCACATCACCACCACATCCTTTTCTTTAAATGCCGTCATACAATTCTCATCTCGACAGGCAGCTGGGACCATGTCTTACCCTGCATCATGCTTCTGTAAGCCGTGTCAGTGATGGCGTAGATGTGAGGTGGCATTTCATGCCTCTTTTTGCCCTTGTACATGTCAACAATCTCCTCTGAGTAGATAGGCAGGTTCTTGTAGGGATTTATGACGACACAGAAGAGGCCAGAGTATGTCTGCAAAGTGGATGAGAATTAAACAATTAAAGCACTCGTCGCCTGAACGTGGACTAAGAAATCTGTACTTAAAATCATTGTCTGCTTCTACAACGTCCAAGTCAAACAGAATGGACATGTATGTGATCAGCATCCTTCTGCATTACCGAATTAATATAAATGACCAGTTCGAATTAAAGTAAAAGGGCTTCTGCAGCTTCTCGATAACAAGGACTTCCCATCATGAGTTTAAAAATTCTCATGAACTCTTATTTGTAATCCTATGTTATGTAACATTAACCCCACCCTGCTGCAAGTTTAAACTGATGACTGACCTTGGCTGGCTTGTCAAATAGCTGTACTTCTTATAATGCCAAGTCATATACACAAAAGAATCTTTTCTCAGTGTCAGACATTAAAATTCCCCGTTTATTCATTTATATAAAACTAATAAGTCATGCATCTTGTATATCTGGAGTCATCTCTCCTCATATCATAACAAATTAAGTTTTTTTATATTTTGCATTCCTGAGCTCCACTCCCAATTTCTTTGTACCAGGCATCTCTCCCTCTGTTGTACACCCGCGTTCCCCTGAGAGATGGTCAATTTCATGACTACATAGCCTGGAGCCACTCAAACCGACCGTAGCCTGGGTCTCTGGAGGGAGGGGTACAACGGGCTGTGTTGATATGACCGGGTCACACATCAGAGTCAAAGAGGCCAAATCACTCCCAGCCCAGATGAAATAAATAACATTAATTATGGGGGCCGCAAGAGCAGTTACAACATAATTTACATTCCATGTTCATCTCTGCCAAAACTGTTTTTCATATCTCTCACACTCCTGACTGCATTGTTCCCTACAGCTTCCTGTTTACAAGACTCCAAAACACACACACACACACACACACATCAAACAAGAGAGACAAAGTGGGACAACACTGAGGGAGAAGACTGCTGGAATACCACTAGTATGTTAAAAGATTGTTCACATTCTTTATAAGAAAAGCCATTGTGTATGATTTGTCATTGCAAGGGAGCATAACAAGATAATTAGGAGGTTGGACAGGGTTGAAGAGTAGATTGTTTTCTATAAGCCACTGGGGACCAGCTATGCTTTTCCTTTTGTCCTGTCATTTGTTTTCTATAACAATAGTAACCTGGTTAACATTTGACATAATGAAGCAAGTCTATGAGCAAGTAATCCCTGTGAGCCAGAAGCAAAGTCTTCAGGGGGGTTTTTTTGTGTTTGGTTTCTCTTCTGCTCATGTCTGTATGATGTCAGCAATAGCAGCCATCCCTAATATGGTCATCATGCACACAGCTCTTGCTGTGGGCACAGAAGCCACACCCAACTGCTGATCAGACCTTTTGTTTATGAGGGGAAGCCAATCAAAACAAAGCTTGTTTTTGCTTCAAAGGAAGAAGAGCTGAAACTGCTCGTTTCAGGCAGGATGAGGTCAGGCGCTGCACCAAAGCCCAGTGTAATAAATTATTCTGAACTGAATCATAAAAAGTCCTCTAATTAAAGTACAGTTTGATGTGATCATAATGGGTCCACAGTCAAATGGTGAACAAACTGATTGCAAAATGCATTCTCTTTATTTGGGGGGAGAAAAAAAAAAATCAGCACCATTGTCAGTGCACCATTTAATTGAATGCATTCTTCAGTTACAGCTTAAACCTTGAATCATGCAAAGCTACTATAGCAGAGTCCAAGATTAATAACATGGGGATGAACATAATTATAACATGTCACAATAAGCTACTATATGTGATTTAAAGGGGCCTTAGATTTCAGCAGACAGAATGAACAGAGCAACAGAATGTCAGTGCTCCATACTTACATATATAAGACCAGAGTAATATCTCTCTTTCAGGTTATGCAGCACAGATGCCTCATTCAGACACGTGAGCTCTGCCATGTCCTCGACCTTGCTGAACTTCGGGGGGTTCATCTTCTGGATGTCATCCTTGTTCACTCGGATCTTCTTTCCAGAGTCTGCCAGCTCCACAACGCACTCGTCGCCGTGCTCCTCCTTGATGGAGCCGGCCTCGAATCCCAGGCGCTCCGAGGGCACCCATACCAGCTTCTTGGAAGCCCAGTCAGCTTGTGCCAGTGGGTTGTTGACCACATTACGGTCCACATACAGAAACTTGTCTGCATCCGACATGGTTGCTGTTTTACAGAGAGAGAAAAAAAACAACAAAAAAAACATTAGTGGTGCAGGGAGATTAGTGTGACAATATTGTCAGCACTAAAATCTAACAAGCAGGTTCACATCTTCAAAGAAAATCTGTTACATGTAATTTCCTGTTTTACTCCCTCCATTTGGTATCCATCCGTCTTCACATGTAATCTGAGGAATGCAAAGGTCACCACTAATGCACAAGAGCAATACTAATCTGCGTTGACATAAGGAAACAGGTCAAACAAGGCTCTGTTACGCCGAGGCTAAATGCTGTGAATACCTAATCAAATTTGGAGTGGCAGGGAAGAAACATGTCCTGATCACAGAGACAGCAGTAACAACAGGGGTGCTTCCAGTTTGGCTCGCTGCTCTAATACACAGTCCTTCTGGCTGGTCATGGTCCTCATTTGATTTTAGAGAGATATTAGAGAGAAACTGGTTGATGAATTATAGCACTTATCAAGAGGTTGCAGGAACTAAAGGAAAAGTCCCTTTTCACATTCCTGCTTGATTCTTTTGGTTTATTTAGAGGAAGTTTAAATGTTTGTGTGAAATGCCACCCACATACATGTCATTTGTCCTTTACCCTTTCCAACAGATACTGAGTAGGCACCTTGAGGACCATCCAAAAATGCCTCCTCTCTCACTAATGTGTTGCAAAACTATCAAGAGGGAGGAGAACTACCAAACTTGATAAAACTCATGAATTAAATAAATACAAAAGAAATGAGTCACACCAAATGTTGCATTTCACATTACACACAAGCGCATAAAGATAATCAGGTCTAAGCATTTAGATTGAAATCTCTGCTCAGCCTAGTCTATACATGTTTAAAAGCTTATAACAGCTTGCTGACAGGGAGTGCTGTGGTGTAACCCATATGGAAAGTGACTAGACGAGTACAACCAGTATGGCAAACAAAAGGGGGAAAAGAAAGAAAGAAAAAAAAAAGGCGCGAGCAGGCTACAGCAAAACCACCCAAACACAGTGAGTGCAGAGATTCTGTGAGCAATTAAGCGAACATAGTTTGCTTTCACCGACACCGGTTCCCCAGCCTTCACCATCTCCATTATCATTCCAGCACAGCTGGAGCCCTACACCAATTTTCCTAGCATCACCAGGGTTCTTGGACTTTAGTTTCCTCACCTCTGAGGGGAACCCAGCATACAGTTTGCATATGCTGCATCACTCATATGCAAACATCAAGAAAAAAAACAAAAAAACAAAACAAACACAGGTCGGGCTCAGCATGCAGTCATGATTGTGTCCAAATAGAGGCAGTCAAGTGTTTGATGAGAGCAATTTCAGACTGCAGGTACAGCAGGACAAGGTTCAATTTATTCATGCTCAGCATAATAAAACGCTGCTTGTACACGCCACCGATTTACAAGCCTTGCATTTCCAGCCTAACAATAAGCCATGTATGTTTTCCTTCAGCTGTCAGTAGTGTAACTTCACAACTCACACATTTCCCCCTAAAGACCCAGACTTATAGGTACAGTGAATTTACAACAGTGCAGACTCTCAGCCAGAGGGATACAACCTTTAAACTCTAAAGCATTCATGAATTGTTCTCAATGTGACATACTCTTGAGGCAAAAAGTACTAAGATACAAAAGTGCTGCTTGTTCCAGCACATTAACCACGAGCTGTGAGAAAGAAAGCAGAGGCAGAGCCATTCTTCTCATGACCCCTGCTGCTCCATGTCCTCCATCAACACTGTCCGGTTGAACCACAGCTGACGTCCATCACTGCGCGCCCCGCCCACTAGCTCATCTGTGGTCTACAGACCCCATCCTCTAACAGAACGTGGGGCAAATTTGTCCTGCTTTCTCTCTCAGCTGGCCACAAGCTTCCTCCTCTGCCTTCAGACTCCCTGTGCACAACCCTAACACCAGCACCCACCCTACCCTTTTGTTTATCCAGTCTTTTCAGGGTCACATTCCTCCCATACTCACTCTTTATCAGGGAGAGACAGCATGCAAAGGCATTCAGCATATTTCTGTCCTATATACCCTTCCTCTTACATCTTTCTCAAACCCATTTTCTAGGGCTTCTTCCTTTCACATTAGCATGTCAAGTGCGCCTTTAGGGGTTTCACACAACATCACTCCATACTTTTGAGCACTCTTCATTCCTTTTAGTGCATCTCTGACAGTGCTCCCATACTCCTTTAAAGTTCTTTTGGCCATTATTTGCCGCTCTACATGCAGATCAGTTGGCCCCGTACAGAGTTTGTATACGAGCCATAACCGATTATAATCCCTGCAGCTTTGTTGTCTGACAAAAACAAGAAGTGAAACAGAACACACCCAGCGCTCTGGTTTTAGCTTGCTATGATTCAAAGGTACAGGGAGACATGTTTGCCAGGCTACTATAAAAGTATCAAATAATCTTAAGAAATACAAACACCATCTGTTGCTATGGTCAAGTTGCTTAAGGATGAAATACTTGCCAATTTATTCATTTTAAATTAATGTAAACCAGAAGTCTTTCATAAGAAACTGCAGTTTAGACATTTAATGTTTGGAAATGTGCTACATGCAGTTGTTTTTCTTACCGATTAATCTACAGTTTTTTTTTTCCCTTTAAATATTTGTCCATTCCCAGTTACATTATGTCTGACTTACTCAAAATGGTTTTGTCCTATCCACATAGTCAGTTTACCGTCACCTATAAAACAAAGAATCAGCCAAACAGTAGAAGAAGAGGACTAAAGTCCAACCTAACAATGACGTCTGCCATAGTCCGACTCGCATGCCTGACACAGATAACTGTGACATACTTCAAACTAGCTCTCCAGAGAGCAATGAGGTCTAAATTTACTCCCAGCAGCTATTCTAGTTTAGCAAGGGCTGTTCTATATAGAAGGTAGACGACAAGGGATAAAGAACAGCCAATTTTAGATCTTGCTTTTCCCTGAAGAGCTTAATAGTTACAGTAAGTCATGGATGTTGACTTGACATTGAGATAAAACACTGTGCATTAAAGCTCATGAAACCCACCCCCCGCTTGAGGATCACTACTCACGTTCTTGAAGCCCTGCTGCCAATGCATCCATAATCTGTAAGATTTCTCTGAATCCCTGTCACTGGAGTGACACTTTGCTACGAAAACACTCACCATCTAGTCTGCTGAGACCCACTTTCATAAGATCAACTCTTCTAGATATTCATAACACAGATTACTTAAGTGATTATGCTGTGGCAGATACTTTGACATAGTCATCCTGAAATTGGCACTTGGCAAAAAAAAAGTTTTATGGGCAATGACTGAAAACTCATTCAAGAAATATATTAAGAAATCAGTTAGTTTGCTCTGACTGAAAGAGGAAGAGGAACCACAAGACAACACGAGGACAAAGGCCGGTGTGTAAACCTACATCACAAAGAGCAGTGTGGTTCCAAACAGAGGAAGTCATGCAGGAGCCAGGACATTTAGAAAGAAGTGCAGGAGGAACGAGGAAAGGAAAAGGGAAATGTCCCGTTTAGAAAGCCGGGGAACCCAAGTCCTTTTAAAACTGGGACCCTCCATCTGTCAGTTAAAAACACCCCGTCTTTCCTTTCCACCTCACCAAGTTGCAGTTAAAAAAAAAAACCTAAAAAAAAAACCTGGAGTTGTGACAACCTCCACCACAGCCTGACCATCTAGAGTCAAACCCTCCTGCTCCAGCTGAAAGGAACCCATAAAACCAGCTGTGCCGAGCTGACATTGGCAGGATTATTAATAGAACAGCAGCAGAGTCAATAACTCTGTACTCCCACCAACAGCATCTCATCACAGCGTCCCACTAGCATAAACTGAACCAAGCCTGTGCGTCCTCAGTTGCCTTTTTCATGCTGTGGATATTGTTTTGCCCCGTTGACACCCTTCATCCGTTTATGTTACTCATTCCAACAAATACTACTTTGTCTATTTTTACTGCATCAATGCCTCCTCTGTCGTAGCTTTACTGCATTCAACCCTCTTGCAGTTTGAGCTGATCACTGAAAGTCTGCCCTCTCATGACACGAGTGTGCCAGACAGGAGCTGCTAAGGTACTGAATCAGTCAAAATTCATTATGGGCTTACACGTCAACTCTCCACCTCCTTCACCCTCCTCCTCTGAAAGTGGCATAAGGGTGGGGCAAGGAGAAGAGCGGGGAGGAGGAAAGAGGAAATGACAAGCCGAGAAAACTATTTTGCCATTTGAGGAACTTGTGTGAGTCTTTCAAAGAGAAGAAAGGTGGCGCTTTTCTTGAGCCCATGCTGAGCAGATCTGAGGACTGAGTAAATTAAGCCCTGGCTGGAAAAATAACCCCACTGCATGACAGACCTACATCACTTTCCACATTCCTGCTCCAACCAGGATCCAATTTCACTGCACTGTAAGCCAGCCACTGCCATCTACCACTTGTAGCTAGGGGCCCCTACAACATCATATGACCTCAAGACTTTAGTCTGACCCCCACAACCATTTCAGATGAGCTAGTGAACTTCTTCACTGACACCACAGTCATGTTCTAAGTGTGTTCATCTGAATTATAGTTGACTGCTAGCCTTCATAAAATTAGTGCCATTTTAGTGGCACAAGCAGGCCCTTTCCAACCATACACTGTACGCAGAGAGAGAGACAGCCACCATAATGTCACCTACCAGTTATGAAGTTCTGTTGTGAAGATCTTGCTTGTGCATTTTGGCCATCAATTTTTTTTTTTTTAAATCATTTTTTAAACTAGAAATGAAGAATGAGAGGTGAATTTGTGTGGGATCCACATGCAAGTGATTTCTCAGTCTTTACTTTCTTTACTGAAAATTGACACAATGTTTACAAAATTAACATTATCCTATATTAAATAATGCTTGAAACCAGCAACTAAGACCATAAACTCTTGGGGAATTCATTAACAATGTAGTCAGTTAATGAGAATCAGGTTACCTTCTCAGACTTCTAAACTAATGCACTTCGTTTCACAGACAGAAGTCAGGCCCATCTGAGCATTAGTACAAGTGTACAGATTTAATACACTTGCACAGTGACTTCACTTTTCAGCACGTGGACTGTATATAGAAGATGGACACACTTTTCTGTTGGTCAGCAAAGGGGCAACTCCTTTGGTTAGGGTAGTAAGTAGTTTGCGTTCTCTTTTTAGTTTATGAATGTATGACCACAATAGAGCATAAGAATATAAAGTGTATGCTAGCGGCATGGCCTACATGTGTAGGTAGATAAGCTACTATTGTCTCCGTCAGATCCACTCAATCATGCAAATTTTAAACACCAAGATGGTAAAGTCGCAACACTACAAGGCTTACTAACCAAGGTGTGCCATCACACTGCCCAAGTCCATCTTTAACATACAGTCTAAGCTCAACCACTACACATCATTCTAGTTGACCTTTTCAAGCACTTTGTACATCAAGTTAAAAACTTGTTGTGATCAAGTGCAAGAAGGTTATGGTGGAGAATGTGTTCCCTCTCCAATTCTATTTTTGCACACTTTCCACATACTGGCTCAAGTCAAGCATTTCACTGTTACTTTTAAGTCATCCGTTTCCAATATATCCATTTCACCTGCACTCAATCCAAGCAATAGTGAAGATTCAATGTTGATTTAAATGACAAATAGGGCAGATCATTTGAAATGGGTCATCTGCCTGACAACGGCAACAGTTTCAGGGTCACAGAACAAATTTCACAGCTATCTTTGAAACAACCACCCTGTTACACCACAGCCCAAACGACTGGTTACTTTGACTGCCCTTTTACAAAAACACTCCAACAGTATTGACTATGTGATAGCTCACAGATCGTTATGCAAGCCTTTTAACAGACAGTGAAAGAATGCAGAAGGGAGTTAAGATAGACATTTCTGTTTGTCAGCAGCAATCTTTCTTAGGAGGAAAGCTGCACTTGGAAGAGCTACGCATTTGATTTCTGACAGACAGTGAAGGAAATCTACTACCTTTATTTCACCTCGTATGTTCCTATACAATTAATTCCATCAGCAGACAGTCTCCGTCTACTGCTTCTACTTCGTGGATTACCATGTGGTTTGGCTCAACCTTATCACTTGTTATCTCTACTTGGGTCACTCCCTTTGAGAGATTCAGACAATACAAAGCTGTCTTCTTTTACAAATCATCTCATGAAACAACAGATTAACAGACTTTGGAGAACCACATGACAGTCTGACAACCTGGACAGCTGGCATGTAGTAAAATTTTTGATTAACATGCGAATAAACTGTCCAACGGAAGTCAGCTATTAGACTTATTACTCAGCATGTTTCAAAGTTCATAGTGCAAAACTGTTTCACTACCTCCCAAGTATCAATTGCTTTTTTGCACAGTTACAAAAACAGGTGTGTAGGTTACACACGCCCACCCAACCACAGACAAAGTGCATTTTAGGTCATATGCAGAAATGTAGCTGAGCTTTACTACAGTCACTGCAGATTAGCCATCTTCCCTGTTGCAGACCTTTTAACCTCCACCCAGCTTTTGTCTTGGTTCACACTGAGAAAAAAACAACACAAAAACAAAAACGTGCATTTACATGAATGAGTAAAGCCTGCCAACTAGAACTTTGAAAACTTTTCTATAAGAAGAGATTTTGGATAGCCACTTCATATAATCTCAGAGAATTTAAAAAAAAAAAACCCTGTATGATCATTAACTAGCACTCAGAGAAGGCTCAGCTGTATGACTAATCTCTAATCAAACATACCTCATAATTGGTGTTACCAAACAGAAAGCAGCACCATCTGCTGAGCCATCGCCACAAGGAGGCATAAGTCAAGGTCTGTCCTTCAGGACCTGAAATCTCAACAAGTCCTTTGTTTATGTAGTCTAACTCAGAGGACAGTCATTTCCTGGTATTGTTAGGTTCTACTGAACCCTCACAGGTGTGTGCTGTAAGGGAGGGAGGAAGGGGGGTATAAGCAGAGGAAAAGAGACAGGGGAGGTAAAACGAAGAACATGCACTGTGAACAGAGGTCACAGAGAAAGGTCTGATAAGGAGACTGAGAAAAGGAAATAGAGCAGTTAAAAAAAAAAAAGGAAACTACAGTCTGCATATCCTTGAGAGCAGTCAGGTCAACCACTAACTGAGGCAGAATAAATTAGAAGAGACATTCAAGAGAAAGCAGCAGTTTGAATGACTTGAATTAAAGACCAGCATTAGTGATATATTGCATTCAGACGCCACAGGCACAAATTTGTTAATGTTTGATACTGCCTTTAATACACAAATTAGTCTAAGCCAATGTCGCTCGCAGTCAACACTGCTACATGCTGAGAAAGGATACGATCGGCTCAGCTATGGTTAGTAAAAAAAAAAACTTGGCAATTTCCTCTGACAGGAATGTTTGGTTTATATTTGTGAATCTTGTGTGAAAGACAATTTTCAACTTTAGTATTGTACTGAATATTAGGAAACCATTTCAAGAAAAGGTAAAAGGGTGTATTCAGGAAAGGAAAACAGTCACACTGTTAGCTGTTTAAACAAATAAAGAGAATAGCAAACTTGAATAATGCACAGTATATTCAATTATTAAAAATGTATACTTCCTGAAGTTTGGTTAAATGGTCTAAAGCAAGTGTTAACCAAATACTCCTTAAAGCAAAGTAAAGTTAAATTTTAGAAAGCCAGAACCTTTTTTCCATCATTTTCAACAGACAGGTGTCATAATTTATTCAAGTATGCCCCAACAATCTCAGCCCTAAAAAAGCCCAGCACATATTCCAATCTGTTTTTCTTTGGGATCTAAACTGCAGGAATTACTGCACATTCAAATGCATTTCAAAAAGGCAAAGAGTAGAAATACCTGACATTTCTTCAAAGAACACTGAGACTGGGTAAAAGATCGCAATGTGCCAAATAATGTCACACTGCCCTCTCCACAAAGCAACAAAAGCAAGGGGCCTGCAAGTAATCTTCCCCAGCTGGGACATCCACCCTTCAATGAAATCTAAACATCCACAGGCAAGTTCCCTCAGACTGTATCACTCTGAAAAGCTTGAACAGCCTCACACACCAGCACCCTGTTCACATTTTAAAAGAGGTCTGCATTCAATTTTGCCATGCTGCCATAACTGCCCCCCCCCAGTATGGACATTGCTGACACATGAATGATGGAATGTAACGATCTCTGCAGGGGGCCTCCATAACAGCACCGAAACTGGCAACAGGAGAGGAGAACTGGCCTCCAGAGAAGATGTTGCACAATGTATTAATTTGCCAAAATAACTCAGGAATAACAGGATATGACATGCAACATGTCACCCAATGTGACCCTTTAAGCATCAGACTATTTCTCAAACATCGCAGCACATGACTGCTGCTCTCAGAGACACTCCTCTGGAGAAACGTCATCCTGAGATGCCATTTATAGAAGAATTCTGCACAAGCTGTGGCTATTCTTCTGCTACTACAATGACTAATACGGATCACTTCTCAGCCTGCAAGCATTGTTACTGTAGTAACCTTGCACTGTGGTTTAATACCTTCTTGGCAGAACCAACTGATATGAAATAAGAGTTTCTGCTCAAAACACGAGCGCTAAAAGGTGCCATGCTGCCTCCCTCTGAGACCACTAACACTTTCTACAATGAGAAGTAGGTTTGGGTGGAGGTGTGCCAGAGCTGCTGGGATGCCCAAGTCTAATTTGATGCAGACTTTCTGTATTCCCTCCCCCAAAATGCTAAACTGGGGTGCTTGTCATAGCCTAAATGACTAGAGAGGGTGTGTTCCACAGTCCCTGAGTGCAAACTACTATGCATCATCTAATGGATGCAAACAAATCATTCTGACAAAGGACATCACTCAGGAGGATGCACACTGGCGTGACATGATTGGACCCGATTTGAATGGGACACTGAAAATCTGTGATTGGCCCAAATGTTCCCCTAACACGCACGTTCTCCGAGCCTGAACCAACTAGAGATACTTTTTGTAATCCGTGGCCTGGGAAGTTATCAGAAGACTGTTATGAAGCCCTTGCAGATCAGCATTTCCACTACAGACGCATGCACACCACGCCTGAACTTGAACTCAGTTTCCCGTGATGACTGTTGAGGTTCTAAGATTACATGGTCTCATGTTTTACAGTTCATAAAGCCTTTTGAGGTAAATTTGGGTCACTGGGTTGCACAAATAAAAATGTACTCCGAGCCGATACCGATCCCTTACAGCTCTTATATAAAATGGAAAAAGTCACGCTGCCCAGCTAATGTTCATCAGAGTGGACCACACTATAATTACAAGACAAACCTGGTCATTTTCAGCTGGCACTGCAGGAACCACTCCGACTTAACATCTGGCTCATCTACATAACAACCATATCTTTTATCGTAATGCCCATCTCCCTCTGAAATACTTTCTTCTGCTTCACCCCTTAATGACTTTAGATCTTATGTAGATAACATTCACTGCATTTTTTACATGCATCTCCATTTTCGTTCTTCACCGTCTTGGCCTGGAATAATGCTGACTGGAAACACCGCTTTCATATCAGGCAATCAATGAGTGCATGAAGAATGAAACCTCGCCTTACTGGAAAGCCAGTGGACTTTTATCTTAAGAGATAATAAATGTTAAGTGCCTCCCAGGCGAACTAGAATATTTTATTAATAAAACTAGAAATATATACTTTTAAAAGACAATCACATAGTACAAGTTAAGCTTCTGAAATATCCATATTAGCCCAGCTCTCATGAGTTTGTCCCACTAAATTACTTCTCTATGCCCGAGACAATCACAGTCAAATGTGTTCCTCGTGTTGACAGCGTTGTTTAAGCCTTCCTGGTGCCACCATGTTGGCAGTAGCAGTGCACAGACATGCAGGTAATATGGTTCAGTAAGGCTGAGGCTGGTCAGCGGCGGAAACGCTCAGCTCGGCGAGCCACTGACGTCATCCTGCCAGCCAGACATATTACCGGCCACACTCTGTGTCTGTCTCCCACCGCTATACACCGACAAGTTCAACCACAAACTAAGCATTCATATCTCACACCGAGCCGGTGTTCGGATAGCCTGAATTTCCACCTCTTCTCCTGAGCTCAAACTCCCCCCCGGCTTTTTTTTCTCCTTTTTCCACGGTGCCATTCATTCAAGCGAATCACTTCCTGCCTCTACCGTTAAGACTTTTAGCTTCTCGCGAGCTGCCACAACGCTGAGGCTGTACTCGGAGACCTACGCTTCGCATACTGCACACTCACTCGTGTATTAAAAGGTTATGGTCGGTATATTATATGAATATTAAAGTAGTGTGAAGTTAAATAAAGCTCGGGTTAAATCTGTGACGGAGGTCCCACTCCACCCAGAGCAGCTTGCTCTAGTTGCAGCGCTAAACTAGCCCCCCCAAAAAAAGAAAAAAAAAAAGCAGCCCTGCTTCCTGGTTTACTGCACTTGCTGCTGCGGCGACAAGCGAATTGCACGAGTTGGAAACGAGTACAGGGAGAAAGCATGGCAGACAAAAGTGTCCAAGTTCAAAGAAATTACCTGCTTTTTGGGTGCAGGATGCCTTTTTTTAAGAGGGTGGCTAACAACCGTGTGGCTCAGTCAGCGTCGCAGTGAGACAAACTTATCTTCCTGTCGGCAGCAGCTTCGAAGAGTTCAGGCTAAACTACAGAGCTCGCTTCCTCCACTTCAGTCAGTCGCTCTTTCTATCTTTTTTTTTTTCTCGCTCCCCCTCTTCCTATTTCCCCTCCCTCTTCCACTGGCTGGTCACTGGTTCGTGTAATTTCAGTCAGCAAACTGCCCGCCGGAGCCCGGGGTGCGGTCCAGGATGAGGCGGGACCCAGCGGTCATATATGCGCCCCCTGACCAATGGCCGCCGTCCTTTGTTAAGCCTCTATACTTTTGTCCAATCAGCTTCTTCTAAAGGCGGGCACAGGGGGCAGAAGGGGGACAGCGAATAGGCGGGACAAAAAAAAAAGAAAGAAAAAAACTGAACTTGAAAGCGTTGAGAGGAGGGAGGAGAGACTAGAGAGGTTACCGATAAAGCTGTGTTTAATGAGAGAGGTATGTGCATGCTAAGGATTTTTATGACCATATAAGTACCAGTCACTCTCAGGTTGAACTGCATCACTCAGGGTCTCCCCTCGTGTGTCAGCGGGGTCTAGTCTGGCCTGAGCGCTGTGCTTAACAACTAGCACGGATGGCTCCAGATGTTTGATTTCGTTTCTGCTGCCAAATAGCAGACAAATCATACACACGCAGGCTTGCCTGGGCTATTGTTTGCCGCTACTCATATTACTAATCTGTATGTCTCTTTCTTTTTTAAGGTGTAACAAAAACTCAGGCAGTGGTTTGTTGAAACTCTACACCCACCTCTCTCTGCTTAAACACATAAGATCTATTATTAATAGTAGAGCACTCCTCTCTGTAAACAGGCTGTCTCCACTGTAAAAGGAGGTCAGGAAGGCCAGTGCAGCTGAGTGTCTGAACCACACTCTGGGAGCATGGTTGCTAATGGCCTTGAATTTTTCACTGTTAGACAATTTTTAAAAACTCAGTCATCCTGTCACCATTATATACAAATCGTTTCAGCCTATTGGCTCCTGCTTCCACCAGAGGGATTTTTTTTTTTTTAATATAAACACTTTATCCACACTTTCCCAAGCTCTTAGATGCAAGAAACTAGGTGATGTGGATTTATCTTCGTACTGTGATGCATTTAACTAAATTGTGTAATTTAAAACACAATTACACTTTTTAAAACTCCACCTGCACCTTTGGGCGAGTCCCAACAGATCTCCAGTTTTTTTTTTTCCAATTACTTTATTGAAATGCAGCCATCCACCTGTCAGAAATGAGATTAGATGTGAAGAACAAACATGGTGTGAGATAAAGTGCAAAACAGTTATGTGACTTTTCACTCACTCGACAAGTAAGCCGAGCTTCATGATCAGACGTGTTAACACTGCATGGGAACTGCCGCAGGTGACGATCTAATTAGTTTGAAAGGAGGGAAATACATGTTGACATTTATTTTCACCTGGCTGTTTAAGAAAAGAAAGGGTTTGACATTGCAATGTGGAAGGAAATGAAGGCTAAAGAGAGAATGGGGGAATGGAGAACAGGAAAGCAGGAATGTGGCAGGAAAGGGTGAACGATGTGGAGATGAAAGTCCTGTGGTGCCAATGCCAAAGTCTACGCCAGAGAATGGAAAGTACAATATGAACCTGTTTACTTCAAGCAGTCCTCCGGGATTCAGATTGGGTGATCTGAGCCCGGTTTGCTGAGCAGGCTCTGAAGGCACAGGGCCAACGCACATGGCACAACCGGCAGGGAGACGTTAGTGGTGGAAAATAAATGTTTTTTCACTTTCTCTGTGCCCCCATAAAAATGGCATTGGATGTCTTCACTGTCTGTTTTAAGGGTTCATGTTTCACTTGAATTTATCACACAGCTGTTTGTGGACCCTGACTATTATGCTTTTGTCTGTCAGTATATGCTGCTGCATTGGTGGATGCTCGAAATTAACATGACCAAAGCTTCAAGTAATGCGAGTCAAAATTTCAGGAGTTGGACTCAGTTTCAGTTTTACTCTGTATGATGTCAGTGAGAGCCAAAGTTATTATAGTTTCCCATTTTCGAATGACTTTTATATTTTTATTTTGCTTTGACTTTCATTTAATTTAGCTTAGTTTCAGTGCATTTCCAGAGTGGATTTTCTTCTTTCAGTTTAGTTTTTATTGTTTGAATTTTTTTTTTTGTTAGCTTTCCTGATTCACAAAATTGTTAAATTTAAGTTTAATGGGCAACACAGTGGTGCAGTGGTTAGCACTGTTGCCTCACAGCAAGGTCCTGAGTTTGAAACCACCATCAGGCCGAGGCCTTTCTGCGTGGCATGTTCTCCCCATCTTTGCGTCAGTACTCTGGCTTCCTCCCACAGTCCAAAGACATGCAGTCAGTGGGGTTTGGTTAATTGGTGACTAACAGGCCAATAGGTCTGAATGGTTGCCTGTGTCACTGTGTTAATCTTGCAACAGACTGGCAATCTGCCCAGGATGGACCCTGCCTCTCACTCTATGACAGCTGGCATAGGCTCCAGCCCCTCATCACCCTGAATAAGTGGAAGATAGATGGATGGATAATTTTAATATTTTTCAGAAGACTATTTTTTTTAGTTTAGTTTCACTTAACTATAATAACCTTGATAAGAGCGGATAACCCTGATATGGTCATTTCAGCGATAGTGACCTGAGACTGTCCGTCTGCCTGCAGCGAGCCCTGTTGTCAGATGGAGGCATTGTACAAAGTATGTGGTACAACCGGTCTGTGGGCCACTCTATGTGCTGTTGTTGATCCATCACCTAACCGCAGAGAAAAGTGAAGTTATAACAAAGAGCTGAAGTGAAACAGAGTGTTAAAAACAGAGAAAAGTGTCACTGCAGCCACTGTCTGTCTTTTCATGCTGTAGTTCTGATCCCTGAAGTTTTTTTAACTTTTTTCCGTGGTTCTCCCTTTCCTGGTGTACTCTGCTATTGCTCCCTGCACTTTTTTTGGCCCACTTGTCAACCAATCAACACTTGGCAGATGCTTATATCATGTGCTACCATTGACCTGCCCTGGAGCATGTCTCAGGTGGGTGAAAACCCCTGACAAACATATTTGCGAGACTATAGAAAACCAGTTTCAAAGAACACAGCTCTGCACTGCATGAGCCACGCCCTCGTGCTCAGACCTTCTGTTCATATGCGGCAGCCAATCACAAAAAAGTTATATGAAAAGGAGGAGAGCTAAAACGGCTTGAATTAAAGGGGGTGCACAAACGCCCAGTATAATGTAGATAAGGATTATTTTGAACCATGATTCATGCAAAGCCACTAAATTAGCATAACAGATCCTTATTTATGACCAAGTGCTTGAGGTCACGTGACAGAGCTGTGGATTATAACCCAAACTGCACACTTTTAATTTAAAGCAACAAAGTTTTTCTACTAAGGCAAGTCTTTCTGTTTTTCCAGTTTGGAAGTAATCCCTGATAAGAGACGACAACACAAAACAGATGATGGCGTTCTGAAGAGACATAACACATATCTGATAGAAATATTTCAGTGCAGGTATACTTAAACTACACATTCACTGCACAAGGCAAACTATTATGCTCATTTACTCCCAGAAGTTGCCTTATATTGCAGCAGGCCCAAGGCATGACGGGAATCTGCTGACAAACACAGGAAAATGGCATTTTCAGTACAATATGTGATTTATGTTCGCCACGTGTCACTATGAGTGGAATGTGTCTGTGTGTTTTCCTATATGTTTTAGCAGCTGGGTATCGCATGTATGAAGAACGAAACATTGACGTTTCAGCGTGTCTGCATGGAAAAATCAATAAGCCCCCACATCCCTACTTTACTAGGATGGACGGGAAATATCTGAATTTTCAGCTAAGAGGTCAAAGGTGACATGCTACTTGAGAGGGACCAGATGCCAAGAGGGGCAAAGGTGAAGAAAACAGAGGAATAATCAAGAGAATCAGGCTTCTGACACACAAACAAATCTGAGCTCAAAGCACATTTTGTAATATGACAACAACTTCTCATATGATAAGAATCTTGGATCCAAAGAGAAAAAAAAAAGAAGCAAACAGAAGTGGGAAGCAAAATAAATGTGGGATTAAAACATAGGCAGAATTACCAAATATGGACAACTCTGACCTCACCATCTCCCTCCCTTTCTCTCCCTCCCTCTCGCTCATTCTCTCTCTCTTTTTTCCCCCCTTCAGTTGGTTGTAATAGCAGCAGCAGGGTGTGTCTGTAATTCAGGGTGTGTAAGGCCATTATATCATCCAGTCAGAAAGAAAGGAACTCATTCAGTGACAGCACGTTAAAAAGGGTGCCATGTTAACTCACTGACCACTCTTGGTGTGTAACTGCTTGCGTGAATTTGTGTGTGTGTGTGAGCGTCGGTGTCTTGGCGAGAGTCTGTGTGTGTCTGTGCCCTCAAGCAAGAACATCTGCACATACAAACACACACACACACACAGGCCTACACGTCTGTACATGCAAAAGCTCAGATGTAGGTCAAATAATAGAGCAAACAAATTTACCTCTTATATTCATTTCCTACTCCACTGTTTCACTCCTGAAGTATACTAGAATCACTGTTCAAAATAATCCTTATCAACTTATCCTGGCTGTTGATGCAGCCCCTCAGTTTTATTTATATAGCACCAAATCACAATATCTCCTGCTTCTGTATTATTGTAATGTAAAGACCCTAAAATAATACAGAGAAAACCCCCAGTGAGCAAGCATTTGGTGACAGTGGGAAGGAAAAACTCCCTTTTAACAGGAAGAAGCCTCCGGCAACAGCCAGGCTCAGGGAATGGCAGCTATCTGCCGCAACTGGTTGGGGGTGCGGCGAGGAAAAGGATGTCTTGTTTCGTATGTCTTGAAACAAGCTGTTTGCGTCTCTTTCACCCTCCCTTTAAGCCGACTTTCTCCCTATTTGCTGCCACTTGCAAACAAAAGGTCTGAACAACAGGTGGGAGGGGCTTCTGCGTTCATGTCCTCACTGGGATTACTTGCACGTGAACTCATTAGCTTTTTTTATGATGAGCATCTGCCATTTTAACAGCACATATATGACAGAAAATAGGGAAAAATCTAATAGGTTCACTTTATTGCTACTGTCTGAGCCACATCCTCTAGCTGTAACCGGTCAAGAACACTATTACAACCCATTCGGTTTGTTCATCACCATCTCCCTGTCTGCCGAGACCATTTACCCAGCATGCTTCAGTTCACACAGCCTCTTGATATGGTTAAACAAAGTGTTTGTTTGTGTGTATTTGAATAGCATGAACCACAAAGAATAATTAAGAGCTTCCTCAGCTTTTATGATAATGCAATAATAAGCACCGGTGTGTCCAGTGGCTATTTATTCTGTCCTTAGTCTCACCCTGGCTTCCAGCTCCTCCATCCTCCTCCTTTTTCCTTAGCAATCAGTACACAGGAAGGAGTGATAAGGCACATGTTGACTCACAAAACTAGGGAATGTGGAGTAAAAGGGAAAACAGGCACAGTTCGTCTTCCTTTGTCTGTCTCTCTCGCTCTCTTTTTATTTTTTGCGTTGCTGATAAGACAGCGTCCCTAATGCATGCTAAGTCCATAAGATATTGCATGAGGAAAAAAGGAAACTGATGGGAGTGAGAGAAACAGCAACAGTGGCTTCTTTGTCTGGAACAGAGTGCAGACCTAACAAGGTGGAGAGCAATGTGTGTTTAAAATATAAATACAGATATGTATTTACTATAAACACAGAATGCTCTCAGGCCTGCGCCAGATCGGCTCCTTCTCCTGTAAGCACCTCATTCAAATGCACACATGGGGCAAAAGCGTTTGGCTCAGAGACAAGTGATACCATTTCAAACAAACAGTTCGAACATTAGCAGTTTGGGGCTCTGAGAAAAGCGGCTGAAGTGGGACAGACTCACTACAAGAATTCTGGCTACTCTGCCTCTTGCCGTTTACTCAGCAGCAGCCGCCGCTGGCTTCCCCTGACTTTTTTTGCCTTATATGGTCACAAGAGGTGGTTGAGAGAGTGAGAGAGAGAGAAAGAGAGCGAAAAAGAGAGAGAGGGTGGAGGTGTGGTCTATTGTTTTTGGCGGAAGACGTGTAGGGTTACATGTTGGTCTTGAACCTCTGGTGGCTGTCGTCATCTCTTCAGTCACCTCTTTTCCACAGTCTGACAGTATAGGAACTGCATAGGAAGTCATGTGGCCTGGTTGCTGATTGTTGAGAGGCAGAAGGGGAAAAAAGCGGTTGAAATGGTAGATCATTCACAGAGGTGCTGTCATGCGGCCCCAGACATCTCAGAAACTATGCAGGAATGTCTTTCATCCAGCTTACAACAATTGTGTTTGTATATCTGGGCCTTTAGCTTTACTCACACGTGCTTACGTAACGCCAGTGGAATTCCACCTCGTCCTCCTCCTCCTCCTCTTTTTTAAATAATACAAAAAAAAAATCACTTGATCTCTGATCTGGCTGCTACTGAGTAACTCTCAGTGAGCACATCCTTGGGTTTTATTTGTGATGACCTAATCCAAGCCAGGACCCGCTGAAAGTGCAGATGACAAATGATGTGCCTGTAATGAGCAGTTATGAAGGCCCTCACCATGATTCTGTCAGCTGTGGGCTCTCTGTAATGACATGCCAGGATGGGAAAGCAAGCGGGCAGGGCCGGGCATGTTTTCTGCTGAGCAAATTATGAGAGATATAGTGGATGATGAGAGAAGGGTATTTCTTGGCAGGGCAGGTAATCTCCTGTCTGCTTTTCCACGAAGCACTCGTTTCTTTGAATGTTTCATTGCTGATACAGACTTGCCTCACTCCTGCCCTCCAGTCTTTATCGGACAGACTCCTCACATTAAAAGTGTTTATATGAGTACAGGAACTAACATTTTTCTTTCTATGCCTCGTCACTGTGAGGTGCAATGCTAAATAAATAAATAAAAGCCAGCCTCATCTTACTACTCTGCTGTTAATCATTAACCATGTCCAGTGATAACGCTGCTATTTCTTACTTTCTTTCCTGGCACCATAGCAACTTACAAACAAGCAAAGGCTGAACTCACACTTATTTGGACTGGAGAGAGGCAGATAATTTATATACAGCACGAATGTGACAGGCTGTGCACTCAAGGGTCAGAGTCCGTCTCCCACGTCACAGCATATGTCGAGAACATCTCGACCGCGATGGAGGAGGGAAAGGTGGCTAGGTACGGTACTCTGTCTCAGGTGCAAGAATGAAAACATGCAAAGGTGAAAATTAGAGACAGACGAGGAGGCAGACACTGTTGATTTGAGGGGATGACAGAAGGGAGGTAATTTAAGTAGAGGGTGGTGTGTAGGTATTTCAGTAAAGAGTGGATTGTAACAACATGAGCAACACCTGCATTTTCAGACAGAAAGCACAGAGATTTGGGGGGATGACGCTGGCATAATACAGCTGGAAATCCTCCAGTTCACAACAACAGTCCTTTATATAGTAAGTTAAGACCCTGTAACATTAGAGAAAACCCCAACAATCCAACTTCATCCTAATCTCCTGAGGCCACAGGTTAGTGGGATCCGTATCCACAGATCAGGAACATGGATGTCTGGAGATACTAGCAGAAAGGAACTGAGAGAAACAGAGGACAGAAATTGGAAGGATAATAGCTTTTAATGAGGTCATATAGAGAGGAGAGGTGCTCAGTATCTGATACCAGGTCCCCCAGCAGAATCTCCTGATCCAGCCCAAACCATGTGCGTTTATCAAAAAAAGCTAACTTTTAAGGCTAATCCTGAAATAAGAGAGGGGGTCCATCTCTTGACCCCGAGCTTTAAGCTAAGCCATGCCTCCCATTCTATTCTACACCCTATTGGGATAATATCGTACTATGAGACATGACAGAGTGTAGAGACTGCAAGTCCAATATAAAGGAAGTGTGGTCTCTCGTGCTAATATCCATTAGCACCTCTTGCTGCATCGTTTTGGATCAGCTGTAGGCTTTTCGGGGAGCTTTTGGAGCAACCTGGCAATGAGAAAATACAATATTCCAGGTTTTTTTTTTTTTTACACAAAAAAACAAAAATTAAGAACAGACGCTGGGTCAAAAACAGCACAAATGTTAAAAATCAACTCCCACACAGCGGGGCTCTACTTCTACCTACACCATGAAACTGATGTTTCCAGCACTCTGGCCCTTTGTCGCTTTAGCATCACCTTCTTTAGAGAAGCAAGTACATTTGGCTGGTCCCTTATTTCCGCAGCAGACAGACATGTCCACGTTTCTGATTTGGCACTGATTTTCATACGGGTACCCTTCCTGAAGCAACCTTCCCATTTATCTGGGTCTGGGACTGGCGCTACGTTAACTGTAGCCTGCGACTCCCTGAGGCTCGGGTTGTGTCACCTTCTGGAGCTCAATCCAGGATGTTTCATGTTTTTGAAACATGTCAGAATTATTAGTTTTTGGTCCCCCGACTGCCAAGACTTTGGAGACCTGGGGGGGAGGGGTTCTGACACAGACACTGATGATGACAACTTGGACTTCAAAGAGTTTAAAGGATGTGTCTTTTTGAAAACTGACCAAGGTTTTTCTCTGATTGCCAAGGTAAGGAGATCCAGAGCTACTTTAAATTCATCCATTAGCCTGGTAAGGAAGACAATTCCTTTTAAGTAGAAACAATACAAATATCCATCTGGAGCTTATAACTGCATCCCCTGGGTGCTGTAAAACCAGCCGAGGGAGGGAAACTATGATATTGCATCAGGGTCATTAGGGACAACACAGCTCCAAGCCTTTGTCTCTTTCTCAACCCCACACACAACCACAAACAATCCATATACACAACATCTTTTTACTCCTTTATTACTCCACTCGGTCATGTTTCTGGTACACAGAGTTCATTTTAGTAATAAACTAAAAATCTTCATCGCAATTCCCGTTTGACTTTGGCTTCACAGTCAGGACCAGGAGAGAAACACAGAAACACATGCGCCTTCCTTTCTCACAGTATTAGGCATAATGGTGTAAAATGACTGCGTGTGGCTCTGCGATGTTAGAGAAACGTTGCCCTCGTGTGGACACGAGTAGGAACTACACGCAACACTGTCACCAACCTCAGTC